>JAVTVY010034837.1:0-14763 GCA_036873755.1 Hanleya hanleyi | reverse complement strand
GGAGCTCCCGTGTGGCAGAGCTCTTGGATCGGAGCTCTTGGAGCTCAAAGCCTGTGGAGCTCAGAGCTCGAAAGTGACATTTGCATATGACCTCTGTGAGGTCACTTCCGTTTCCGTTCACGTGACCGGAACTGACCTTTGACCCCTGCGCGCGCTAACAATACCGGATAAAAATTGGGCGCAGGGGTCAAAGGTCAGTTCCGGTCACGTGAACGGAAGCGGAAGTGAACTCACAGAGGTCATATGCAAATGTCACTTCCGAGCTCTGAGCTCCACACGCTTTGAGCTCCAAGAGCTCCGATCCAAGAGCTCTGCCACACGAGAGCTCCCACCACCATCACAGGGCGTTGACGCCCTTGCGCATGAAGACCCTCATACATACCCCAATGCAGGCGCAGACGTGAAGTGACCGGATGATAGACACGGACGTCACCGAGAAAAACACATACAACTCGTCACAAACAGTCGCCACCTCAATACCCTCATACATACCCGAAAAGACACGGACGTTACCGAAAAGACACGGACGTCACCGAAAAGACACGAGCGTTACCGAAAAGACACGGGCGTACCCGAAAAGACACGGGTGTCCCCGAAAAGACACGAAGGCGAACGACATGAGTGAGTGTGTGAGTGAGTGAGGCGTTCAAATCGCCCGTGAGGCGTGCAAAACGCCCGTGAGGCGTCCTCAACGCCCGTCTTAACGCATGGACGCAATAACGACGGTGAGTGAGAGAGTGAGTGGTCATATAAGGTCGTTTGTACACCATTAGCCTCAGTCTGTATCCATCCTTTGACCGGGTACCATGTCGAGTACATGTCCGTTCTGTCAAAAGACACTCTCTCGTCGCGACAATATGCTCAGACATATGCGTCTAAGGCATAGACAAGAGACACCACCAAATCCCGCTATAGGTCCATCAAGTGGCGTAGGACATCCCTACACGATGACGGTGAGCGGCCATACGGGGCGTGGAAAGACGTCCTGGGTGAGGAAGTTTCTAAAGGAAGGTGTGGCAACCCCAGCTCCGACACGTGTTGTTTGGTGTTATAGCCAGTGGCAGCCCGCCTACGAAACTACGCGATTACATAATGTGAGCTTTGTCCCAGGAATTCCTCACGACATAGACGAACCCTATTACTTCGATTCCGAACAGACCAGCGTAGTAGTGCTCGATGATCTGATGAGTGTGGCCAAGGACAATTCAAAAATCGCCGACCTATTCACCAAAGGGTCACATCATCGCAATCTGTCCGTCATCTATTTGACTCAGAATCTCTTTCCTCAAGGGAAGGCGTCCAGAGATATTGCCTTGAACTGCCAATACTTTGTGTTATTCTCCAACCCCATCGACAGAGCACCAATCCGTGTGTTTGGTAATCGAATTTATCCACAGAACATCGACCATTTCATGCAGGCGTTTCAAGGAGCGACAAGCCGTCCGTACGGCTACCTGTTCGTAGATTTAAAAGCCCACACCCCGGAAGATCGTCGGCTGACGACCCACCTGTTACCCGGCGAGGCATCACCGCAGCCTCTACACCATCCACCGAGTCCACTCCTGGAAGAGCAGAATCCGCTCCCGTACAACAGGTCCCCTTCATACCATTAGTCCCCGAATACCACCCAACCATGAAAGACCAACCCGTACCCGTACAAGGGAATGAACATAATGTAAATTCGAGGCTATGGAAGGATTTGTTCACAGAAAGAATGGACGCCGAGCTGGGGGAGATGTTGGAGGCCACAGGAAACAAGTTTCACCGCAAAGGGTATTCGAAAGAGGAAGCCGCAATGTTAGCCCATAATACTTTGGCATCCAGACTAATACGGGCTTTACGTCAGCATTATGGCGACCTCTTGACCCATATGAAATTGCTGGAAAAGGACCCAGTCCATATGGAAATTGAAAGAACAGCGTCGATGTTGAAAAGCTCGGGCATGAACTGGAATGCGGCCTATGTCAGAGCAATAGCACAAAAGAAACATTTGTTCCAACGCATCATTAAACAACGTTAAAGCGTTAAGAAAGTGTGTTAAGGCGTTGAGACGGGCGTTAAGGCGTATCGACGGGCGTTGACGGACGTCACTGCATTTCGATGAATTGGTGTCAATTCCATTAAAATCAGAGCTTCTGAGCTAATTCACCAGAGCGTTGAAGCGTTAAGCTAAGCGTTGATGGGCGTTACTCTCTATAAATGCAAGCGTATCTCCAAAAACACGCACAGTCGACGTTCAACCGTCAACATGGCGTACACTTGCTCTGAGTGCGAACGCACGTTCACCAGACATTACGATATGATGCGACACCAGAAAAATATACATGGGATTGAAGACTCCGAGGAGTCCGTTGAGGCGGATGCTGATACAGAGACTGCTGAGAGTGTATCGACTGATACCGAAACAGAGATTGCTGAGAGTCTATCTAGTGATACGGAGAGCTTGACCACAGATAGTCAGCATACGTCCGTGGAAAGTGAGGCAGAACCTACCTTCTGGGATCGTATTGTGACAGCAGCTATCAATACTTACGCTGCAGCGATCGAGGACGCCGGAGAGGATAATTTACAACAGACGTACACCCAAATGCGCCCCCGCATCAGGAAAACAGCCATGGCGATCTATGAACAATATACCTTACTACCGCTTGAAATGAAAGGGGACCCCACGCACAGGTCCATCATGAAGACCAAGCGTCACTTGGAAGAGGATATGGGTTTACCACCCACCGAGGCCCTGGAAAATGCGATCAGAATGTGCAAACAACTGTTTCAGGACATGCTGCCCGAAGAATATCCAGGCCTGTCCGACGATGATTAGAATAAACGGTTCAGAATGAACATGACCGAAGAAGGAACTCTCTGAAATGGCGACTTCTGATTGGACAAGAATACATCTAACGGACAGGAACGAATATGACAGATGCAAATGGTGGCCTCTGATTGGGCAAGAGTCTTTTTGAGTTGTAAACATACCCAACGCGGCTCCCCCAGCGTGGGTATGATGTAACATTGGGAAAAATAAACTATATGAAAAAACTTCTTGTTGTTGTTGTTCTCTCATGTGTCATCCTTGTTGTTGTTGTTGTTCTCTCTCCGGTCTATATCATGGCGTCAAGGCATTATGTTAGAGCGTTAAGGCGTAACTACGAGCGTTGACGGGCGTCACTGCATTTCGAAGAATTGGTGACAATTCCATGGAATATCTAGAAAAATCAGAACTTCTGAGCTATTTCACCAGGGCGTTGAAGCGTTAAGCTTGGCGTTGGCGGGCGTTGCTACAAGATGACACCTCGCACGACGCATTCGGACCAAGGATGGTCCATCTCTACACAAAATACCTTCCTTCACTGCCCTTAGTCCAAAAAAGAGAGCAACAACAACACAGATTACAGATCAATCCTTTTATTATGCGTGAATGGGGCGTAACCTGTGAACATGATAGGACATGTACTGACCTGTCTGTGGGGTTTTCCCACAATGTCGTTCACCTTCGTGTCTTTTCGGGTACGTCCGTGTCTTTTCGGGTACGTCCGTGTCTTTTCGGTGAAGTTCGTGTCTTTTCGGTGACGTCCGTATCTTTTCGGTAAAGTCCGTGTCTTTTCGGTAACGTCCGTCATCCGGGTATATATGAGGGTCTTGAGGGGGGCGACTGTTCGATACATTACAAACTCCACGAGAGCTTCAAAATAAGACCTCATACGACACCATAGGACCATTAGGGGCTCACCTAGACCCCAAAACGTTCACCCCGTATGAACCTATACCTCCATAGCCATGCAGTATAGGCCTATGGGCCTACCCAGGCCTCGGTGAGCTTTTTCCAAAAATTTCACCGTTTCGCTCCGGGACCCTTCCCATCGTGTTCTAAATGACGAGACGTGAAAAACAAATCCAAGCAACCCATATCACAATGAACGTGTGTGAATTTCCCAGGTTGGACCTATACCCCCCATAGCCAGCCTATGGGCCTATATACAGACCTCGGTGACTTTTCCCAAAAATTTCACCGATTCGCTCCGGGACCCTTCCCATTGTCATTTTCTTGGCGAGACGAGAAAAACGAGACCCCACAAGCCATAGTAAAGCCCACGAAAAAAAAAATTGACCATCCCCATACCCCATACAGGCATTTTCCCTTATATTGTATAATACAGACCCCTATTGTAGAGGTAAAGTCCGTGTTCCGCTTTTTATAGTTTCGGGGAAAAATCCTAATTTTACATGCACCCACCCCATTGACTTAATAGGCAGGTCCCAGTAAGCCCGGGGACCGATATTAGCCCTTTTGGCTAGAGTTGATAGGGGTTTCCCCCTATTTTAGGGGTAAAGTCCGTATTCCGCTTTTTATATTTTCAGGAAAAAATCCTAATTTTACATGCACCCACCCCATTGACTTGATAGGCAGGTCCCAATATGCCCGGTGACCGATATTAGCCCTTTTGGCTAGGGTTGATAGGGGTTTTCCCCTATTTTAGGGGTAAAGTCCGTGTTCCGCTTTTGATAGTTTCGGGAAAAAAATCATAATTTTACATACACCCACCCATGACTGGATGCCCCTTCACGAATGCTTCACTTTGATACCTCACTCGACCCAATCGGACCATGCAGCGTATTTGAAGTCTGGGGACTACTTTTTCTCCGCGGAAGCTTTTTCCCGCGACCGCATTACCACCAGACCGCATCACCGCGGAAGAATAATCGTGATGACGTCATCAGTTTATGTGTACTTTCCGGATGTTGAAAAGTTTCCACCAAGAGCTCTGCCACATACCCCACCCGTAGAGAGCCTCACAAAGTTCCCCCTTAAATTTTACGCGGGGGGGACAGATAAGTAGGTCAATATGGCTGTAAATCATTGCTACATACTACTTCGGTGTTACGTGCACAATTTATCCACCGTTCACAAATTTTCTCTTTTTTTTTCATGGTCGCCATCTTGGTTTTTCGTTAGGAATAGGAGAACTATAAAATACCGACCAAAACTTGCTAAAGGTTAATAAAGACAGCACAAATAAATAAACTGGAAGTGTTGGGCTTCGTCGAAAAATGCGTTTGATAACATTTCTGAAGCAAAGTGTGAGAGACGCGAAGCGAGTCGTTCTGTTGTGTGAGTTATGCTAGAGGGACAAATTGGCAGACGTCTTCTCGTGGTGCTCTCGTACTGCACGTGTGAGTATGAGATTTCGCCTCAGCGCGGCGGGAGAACAATGGAGCTACTAACCCCTCATTTCCGGCGGCGCAGCGCCGCCGGATATCTGAATTTACTTACCATGGGAGCTGCCATCTTGATATTGGATGAGTAACAGGTGTTTTCTCGAGCCATACTTCGCTGACGTGCCGTGGAGTGATTCAACTAGTTTCATATCGTAAAACGACAGGATTGTATCACCTGTTCGTGGTTAAGACATCAATATCAATTCTGTTAAAATGAATTCATCGAATAGATGTCCTCTAGTACTATTTTTGGCTGAGAGATCAAATCGATGACCATACATGATCAAGTTATTCACCTGTACGTCTGCAGAAAATGTGTGAGATTGAACTGCGAGTTACTGCAGTAATCACAGCTACATAGATATTAGCCAGTATAGTGGGCAGGCTTACCTGCCGCTTAACACCATCTGGCCTGGGCGATTTGGGGTGTACCGCAGCCTGGGGGGGGCGGAAAGTGCCCCCCACCCTATATATTTTTGCTATCGCTAAGGCTAGAGGGCTGAAACTCTTTGAGTCAAACTCTACAAGAAAATGTAAAAAAAATCCAAGATGGCCGCCATGATGACGTCACTACCAAAAAGAGCATTTTTGGACGATTTTTCGGTCAAAATCTTCGAATTTTTTGTTTTCGCTTTTTCTTCTCAAAAACTGCTTGATAAATTAGTAAATAATAATCTGATATGAAATAAAATAAGTTTTACCCACTTTTCCGTACAGAAAATCAAAACATTTGAAGAAATATGACGAAAACATCCCTTTTTCTGGTACCCCACATGGCCGCCATTTTGAATTTACCCATGATCCCCTGCTCGTGAGGTTAGGCAAATAGGCTCAAAATGACCCCAATATGATAATCTAAAAGTCACGGAGTTTCAGCTCTCAAGTTTTTGTCGTTCCGGAGATACGAACAAAAAATCAACAGGGGGGGGGGGGGCGGAAAGTTCCCCCCAGGCCAGGTAGGGTTAAAACCCCGAGAGAAGCAATCACTCACGTCTTGTCTGTCCCAATGTCTGTATCTTCTCTGCCTTCTTTACCCAGCTCGCCAGCTATTCCCCTTGCCTCTTGGGCAAACAGCGCCCTCTACCATGGGAGAGAGGGGAGACAACTCTATAATTAAGCACTTGTCTCCCCTGCATCACTGTGACACTAATGTTCATTAATAGTCTATTACTGACAAGACTGTGAGAAAACCTATTGTCACTACATTACTAATAAGTCGAAACAGTAAAACACGCGGATCGGATTGATGTGTAGAGAAAGTCGATCTAGGCTTAATTTACAATGACACACATCAATGAAGAAATAGTGGCTTGATGATGGGTCCCATATAATGCCATAGCGCGAACTCTTACATCAGGCTATGTGAAGTGACATAATACGCCAACCAGAGAACATTACTTTCAAAGTCCTAGTTCGACATGCGGTACATGTGCACATTTTGCCAGCAAGCACTTAACTTCCGGCTAACCCCACACTTTCCAGATGGGTCCTTGCGCCAACTACATTAGTCAAACCTTTAATGAAAACAAACAAATTTTTTTTCAACCATAATGGTGCATCGTGACCTGTATTCACCAGTTGCACACGTAATCGGCTTGTAATACGCAGATTATACGCTACAAACGTTTCCGCCGGCATTGATGCATCTGCATCAATAAGTTTTCTCGAACTTGTAAGTAAGTTGTTTATTCTCATCACCTTAAATACAAAGGTACATACATGTCCCATACCCTATCCCTGGTAGAGCCAGAATTTGGTGATACAATAGAAATCACTCATACCTGTTTCGCTGAATCAATCATTATTGTCGACAATCCTTTTTAACAGCAAGCCTCTCACCTGTATATGCTTTAAAATTAGTTCTTTGATACCTCGTATAGATTCGCTGTTCCATTTAGAACGAATACGAAATACCGTATACGTTACAATGTAACGCTCGTACAAATGCGTGCACGGAGGTTATACACTGGGAAGATTAGCTAGGATGGTAGGGTTATCACTGGATTTTGTATATATGTATTGGTATCCATATATTATTATCTATATTTAGTAGTAAGCTCATACTTTAAGATCCAATTACCATGTTCACGTGTCTTCATGTATCTGATGTTATTATTTGTTCAGATTTGGGTGATATAACATTGACCCCGTCTTACACAGTGGTAGAGAATGACAGCATCACTCTCAGTTGTAGAGCTGTTGGGAATCCTACACCTACATTCCAATGGAGAAAAGAAGGTCAACCTGTTAGTACATCAGCAGATTTCCGGATGGAGAACGTACAGAGATCAGCCAAAGGTGTTTACACGTGTCAAGCCAGCAGTATCAGTGTGGGTGGTAACCAAGGTTGGACAAACGTTATTGTGCACTGTAAGTTTTTCAAATATGGAGTTTTTTTATCTGATAAAAATACGATCTAATGGATCGACGAAAGATTTCGTCGCCTCCGGGCTTACTTCATCAACTCTCAATCACATCCGTTTAACCCTATCTGACCTGGGCTTTTTGGGACCTGTCGAGGCCTGGGGGGAGGGGGGGGGCGAAATTATTTTTCCTACCCTATGAGCTAGGGAGCTAAAACTTACTACAGTATACCCTTGGGTCAAACTCTACCAGAAAATGTAAAAAAATCCAAGATGACCGCCTTGATGACGTCACAGTGACGTCATTTTCAAAAGCTGCAATTTTGGTCGATTTTTCGGTCAGATTTTTCAAATTTTTTATTTATTTAATTTCTCCGCAAAAACTGCATGATAAATTAGTAAATTGTAGTGTGATGTGAAATAAAGTACGTTTTGCCCAATTTTCATCTCGGGAAAGCAACAAATTTGAAGAAATATGACGAAAGCATCACTTTTTTGCTACCTCACGTGGCCACCATCTTGAGTTTACCCATGATCCTCTGCTCGGGAGGTTATGCAAATAGGTTAGAAATGACCCCAATATGATAAACTATAAAGTCACGGAGTGTCAGCTTTCAATTTTATGTCGTTCCGGAGATAGCTCAGAAAGTTTGGTAGGCCTGATAGAGTTAAGCAATATACCATACTGATCGCGTGTACTAGTGTTATATTCCGCACAAGTCTGCAAACATCCATAACGGTATTATTCCACTTTTGGATACATTCACTCCAAAACATTGTTTACTACCTGGATGCAGGGCAATGCCACCTTGGTCTTCTGTAAGTGCTGAATGGAATATTAAGGATGACTTATGTGCATACTAAAGTTATCGTTACGTGTATTGTATTTTTCTATTGTCCTGAAACCTGATGACGTGGGCCCCCTACATCCATGACAATAAAATCCCACTTCTATCCCTTGATGCAATGCAGGCCTCCAACATCCATGACAATTGAATGGCTGGTGGGGATCTTTATACAATTCTATTAGCCTGTCACCTCCCTCATGTAACATGACATCAACTTAATTGCCAGCCCATAGAGGTCCCTGGACTGGCACACTCGAAAGAGAAAGCTTCAATTTGGTGCATCAGGTTACATATAGGACTTCACGCCTTGCTACACATGAACTTTGCGGTGACAATAAGAATTTAATTGGTTTCGTGTTACATAAGCGATATTAGATTTCTGGATAGGTGATCACGTTTCAAGCAGATGAATGAATCAGATGAATGATTGTGGGAGATATAATACGTCATCAGGGTTTGGGACCATCAGATGATCCTATTCAGGTACCGAGTAGATAAAATAAATTGTTGAGAAAACTAAGTGAGCTAAGTAACTAAGTAAATCCACCCAACATATAAGTAGTTAATGCTTCCTCATTTTTTCACCAGCCTTGTTCATTTGATTTTCACTTCTATGAGTTATGGACAATCATCAAGCTATAACGTCAAAATTGTATCACAAGAGACAGACCTGTCAGAATGTTAGAGGTCTGTTGTTGGTCAAGCCTGTTATTATACTGATATTCAGCTAGAGGGATCAATGTAATTTTGCATCTCATCGGGTCGAATCCGGAAACCATCAGCAGGAAATGGTTGCTTTAATACCTGTCAGTAGATATGAAAAAGATCACAAGTGAGGCAGGATAGATTGATATCAAACTAACGTTAAGAAGGAATATCAAAAGGCCAAATCTATCCATCTAACGAAGTAGTATATACACAATCTAATATTTGTTTTGTATTTGAAGATTGCAATCAGATATAAATGTGGTACTTTCACTAATTTCAGTATTCAACGCATGCTTCCACAATTCTACTGAGGTACCTAATTGATAACATCCGAGATTCCATCTCACAGAGCTGGTCATCAAGATGTCCACATGAACATCTACAATAAAATCGCGGTTGGGAAACAAATAATCACAGGGGTCACTTTTGGCTCTTGTGATATTTTTATAAATTTGCAGTCAGTAAATTTGCTTGTGAGCTCATATGAATTCTTGACAGTGGCCCGGCATCTGCTTTTTGCAGCACCCTTTTAATGTGTTGTTTAATCAAGGTAATATAGTTTGCAGTGAGATGTGTGCATTTGTGAATTGTATGCACCTTCCAGAGTGGTGTGTCTGTTGATTTGTGGACGCGATAGCTGAATAACAAAGAGGGATAGAGGTTGAATGTTTGATACAATGCTGCCTGACTGATCGCCTCCAGGTCAAGCTCATTTCGGATGGAACTTGCCCTCGTTTCAAAGGTCACACAGGTAAATGTGAACAGAAGTTTTATGTAAACAGAGTTCGTGTATGAGGAATTCCATCGTTTGTTTTGTATGTCTTAGCATCAATTTTACTCCGTGACCAATTTTCCAGGAATAAATTGTAATGGCTGTTTTTATATCACACAAATGTGCTGGAAAAAAATGGGCTCTGGGGAACCTCTAAACAATTTGGCCAATTTCCGCTAAAGGGCAAAATCCAAAATGGCCGCCAAAAATGTGATAAATCTCATATCTGCGGTCACAATTTATGTATTTGACCTGGAAATGAGGGATTAGGAATCAAAAATCATTTCATACAACCACAAGAATTTTGGCGGGGTCAAAATGCCATGTAAAATGGAAATTCAAGATGGCCACCATCCAAATAGTATAGTATGTAGAGTGGATTTGGGTTAGCAGGTAGAGGCTTGAGTGAGGAGGTGCATTGTGTGGATAGTTCCGGTCATTTGACTTTGGGACTGGTCTGGAGATGTTCAGGGATGTCCGTGTGTACTGAAATTGATGTCACTCAACACATGGGCATTTGGATAGTAGTATATAAAGCAAATATACATTAGGATTGAAGGTGTAAAAGTGAGGCGTGAAGTAGAGGTGAGGTTAGCTGAAAGTACATTGAGGGAGGGATCTGGTCAAGTTAATTCAGCACAGGACGGAACATGTTCTGTAGTGTTCCTTGTATAGCGGCATTGATGTCAAAGCAAAGATGCGCGCTCTGATTTTAGTAAATAAACGACAGATACGAGTAGATTTGGAGGAATGCTGTAGTGATTTATCACCGGTTATGTGTTAGGATTATTGTGGCTACGGCTGGACTTGTATGTATCTGGGGAAATTTGGGGTATCCATTAGAGATTATGTCGAAACAGATGCCATCACTTGTATAGAAAGGATATTTTCGGTATGATATGTGTGTTTTGGTGGCAATTAAGTAGTGTAAATATGTGAGAATTGAACTTCGACTTTGGGTGTAATACTGAATTACCGTACCATAGTTTATGTGTACAGCAAATTAAAAAGGTTTATTTTTTCTTTTATGAGAACCGATGTCAAAATTTTGAATGCAAGGGATCTTCGGGTGTTGGTTATGCATGGTCGCCATCCAGATCGGGCCGCACGTCTTTTCGATTGGCTCGTTCGCGATAATGGGTAAATTATGATCTGGCTGGCTACCGTGCGGCAATCGGCTTGTTTGGTCGCTGATTTTCCAGGAGTGAAACTTTTTCTCTTAAAATTGTGAATATCGTTAAATTAGTTTGTATTTTGCGAGTATTTTGCAGGTACATAACGTTTCTTTTCTCGAACGTTCTGAAGTCGAATGTTTCAAATTTCTTAATATTTTCCATTTTACTGATTTTATCTGGAGATATTGAGTTAAACCCTGGCCCAGATAGCAATCACTTATTATCTATTGTTCATAATAACGTATGTGGGTTGCTGAAAAAAAATCATCTTGTAGAGGATAACTTGAGGAACTACGATATTATTACTATTACCGAGAGTCATCTAACTGCTCAAATTTCCTCCAGTAAGATACTACTTCCGGGATACCAAGAACCGCATCGTAAAGATAGACAACAAGCGTGGGGAGGAGTATGTGTATATGTGAAACAGTCTGAAGCAGCTCTGCGAAGACACGAGTATGAATGTGACGACCTGGAAATGATTTGGTTGGAGGTGAAAGGAGAGAGAGAGAGAGAATTAGGGTTTAACGTCGCATTCAGTGGAGGTTAAAGATAATCCTATAACACTACTATGTATAACTTATCGTCCACCAAATACTCCTGTTGACAAATGGTCAATTCTCTCAGACAACATCGAACATGTCCGTGACACAAACCCTGGAAAAAACAGTCTTGTCCTTAGTGACCTGAATGACGATCTTTTTATTACATCAAAGCACTATTTACGTGACATTATACAGTCACTTGGATTCAACCAATTAATAACGGAAGCAACCCGTCCCATTTCAAACTCTCTCTTAGACCCGATTATGTGCAACAAGCTACAATTAGTCTACGATAGTGGTGTTCTTGTGCCTTTCTGTAGTGACCATTCTCCTACGTTTGTTCTTCTGAAATCACGCATCCCTAAAAAAAATACCTACAAAAGACTGATTTGAACTATGATAAAGCTGACTGGATCAAATTTAGAACTATATTAATGATGCAGATTGGAGCCCGCTAACATAAGATAATGATGTAGATAATTGGTGCGAGTGTATTACGTCTAATCTCAATAATGCAGCTGAATCAGCCATTCCTAACAAGTACGTAACCATAAACCCCAATGATAAACCATGGATGACTAACAAAGTCAAACACGAGATGAGAATTAAAGATAAAATGTTCAAAGAATCAAGGAAAACCAAGCTTGAAAATGACAACCCGCGCTTCAAACGACGAAGAAATTATGTCAACTCATTAGTTCGTTCCGCTAAAGACGAATACAAAGACAAAACGGCCGCGAAAATCCAGTCCGGCCAGGTGAGTTCCCAATATTGGTGGAAACTAAGTAAATCTTTCCTTAAAAATGATAACTCCAATTTCAACACAATTCCGCCTCTTAAGAGAAGTGACGAATCTTTCGCATATGAATGTAATGAAAAAGTAGATATTTTGTATACCTATTTCTCCAACATTACATTGACGAATCCAACGATCTATTGCCTCCCTTATCCATGTCCACTGAAAACAAAATGGCGAGCCTGTCCATAACAATAACCGATGTGTTTGATATACTTTTCAATATTGATACATCTAAGGCTATAGGTCCTGACAAAATAGGTCCAAAATGTCTCCACGAAGCTAAAAGTGTACTATTGCCAATCCTAGCTCGTTTTTTCAACCATTCCTTGAAAACATCAAAATTCCCTACTGAGTGGAAGTTAGCCAATGTAACCCTACTATTTAAGAAAGGTGATCATCACTTGTCATGCAACTATCGTCCAATATCAGTGTTAAGCTGTCTGAGTAAGGTCATGGAGAGAGTCGTGTTCAAATATGTGTATAATTATATTAGGCACGATATAACCCCACATCAGTCTGGTTTTCTTCCGTCCCACTCTACTGTAACCCAATTACTCGACATTTATTTCCATTTAACAAAAGCTTTAGACGAACAAAAGGAGGTTCTCTTCCTTTTTTTCGACATATCAAAGGCATTCGACAGAGTATGGCACCGCGGCTTGATTCAGAAACTCAAACAATTTGGAATCACTGGGAGTCTTTTACTTTGGTTTGAAAGTTACTTGCAAAATCGTTGTCAGCGGGTCGTGATTCAGGGTCAGGAATCTAGTAAACTACGTCTTCAGGCTGGAGTACCCCAAGGCTCAGTCCTTGTTTTTAATATGTATCAACGACTTGCCTGGTAACATTTTAAACAACATTCGTTTGTTTGCTGACGACACTTGCTTGCATATAATTTCTGAAAATCTATATACCCAAATTAACTCTATCAATAGTGATCTTGAAACAATTTCTCAATGGGCGAGAACATGGCTTGTAGATTTCAATGCCACCAAAACAGTATCTATTCTAGCTTCTCTACGACATCTGCCAAGCTCCTTCCCAATTTTGTTCGAAAATTCGAATATAAAACCATCCCTTGGCCACAAGCATCTTGGAGTGACTCTCAACAATAAGGGGAATTGGAACGACCATGTTGAAAATTTAATAATCCAAGCGCAAAAGAAACTTTCTATCTTTAAAGGGTTGAAATATATTTTAGACCGGAAGTGTCTTGAAATTATGTATAAAAGTTTCATACGTCCGAGCTTGGAATATGCTGATGTTGTCTGGGATAACCTTCGCCAAAATAAAATAATCAGATTAGAAAACATACAGAAAGATGCACTAAGAACTATACCTGGTCTTACACGAAGTGTCATTTCTGAAAAGTTGTTTATGGAAGCAGGTTTTGAAAAACTCTCTGCGAGACGACGCACCCATAGACTTGTAATGTTGTACCGAATAGTCAATGGTTCAGCTACATTGCCACTCATGGAACATCTCCCCGGGATTACTTCTAATCGAAATCCCCATAATATGCGCAACTCAAATCTGTTTACATCATATAGGTGTCGCACTGAATTATTTCGGGGCTCATTCTTTCCTGCAACGATTCGCGACTGGAACAGCCTACCTGCTTCTGTCACAAATTCTCTGACTCTTCCTGTGTTCAAACGTAAACTTCAGAATATGTCACACACCTCCCTTCTGCGTCCATGGTATTACACATGCCCTCGTAAAGAGAACATTCTCCTTTGTCGACTGCGAAACGGTTGTAGTAACCTCAAAAGTCATTTGTTTAATAATTTTCTATCAGACACTGCATTTGTGGGCATCATGAAGAAACAGTCGATCATTTTTTTCTTCAGTTGTCCGTTATTCTATAACCAAAGAACCATTTTGCTCAATAACCTTTCTACTATTTATAATATAACAGGAATTCCGCCTTCTAAACAATTATTAATTGGTGATGACCGCAAAGATTCATATACAAATATTAATATACAATCATATTTAGCTCATTACATAACAGAAACCAATCGATTTGGGTGAATCACAAGTGACCTAACATTAGAAACATTGTCTATTTCATTTTGATAGCGACTGAACAGGCTTTCGACCATTGTATTTTTGTAATCAGCACCCGGAGTATCTCTTATCCCCTATCCATTATCATTATCAAGTTTATCGGTTCTCATGAGTCATTTTGTTCGTTTTTTTTGTTCTTCTGTTTTCTCTCTCTCCTAGAAGTTCGCCTTTTTCTATCAATTATGTATTTTACTTATGTACTTCTGCACGTGGGAGGCGCGATAATAAGCCTGTCTTAACGCGCTCCCAATTCACTTGATTGAATA
>JAVTVY010034836.1:0-15026 GCA_036873755.1 Hanleya hanleyi | reverse complement strand
CCCTACAATTATGAGTAATATTCCATTTTTATGACAAAGACTACCTTTGTACATTTCTGTCATACCTGTACAGCGCCTTTTATTTGGCAAATTGCCAAGCTATCAATTTTTCTCATATATTTTCTTTACCTTTTCCTAATGACTTCCACTTAGCAAACGACAACTAATATTATAACGAGTGTTTCTGTTTATTCCATCTTTCCAACAAAATTTGCTACTTTGTTACACATATATTATACTTGAGGAAGTTCAACAAGCCTATATCTACAACTTCAGGAGTTCTGTTCGTTTATTACGTATCAACCCCCACATATATACCTGTTCCATTTATCATCTAAAAACAAATATTAGGCTCATTAAGTATAATCTTTCAAATATCATCAGCATGTACACATATTTTTTCTTCTGGAGCTGGGAGCTTTTTTTGGGGGGGGGGGAATAGAGGAGGGGGGTTTGCCACTCCTAAAGCATATTCCAAACATAGCAATATGAACATCTGATAGTCAGTATCCATCAACATTGACTTTCACACAACAATTTACCCAAATAAATATAGAAAATATTAAAATCCAAATAAAACTGCCTGACCTACAATGTGTATAACCCCTCTTCTGATGAGCCAGGCAGATATAAGCAAAAGATAAACTTTAATAAGTTCATTTCGTTAGAACAAATTTTACACGGCTAATGAACATTCAGGTTATTAACAAACTTAAATAAAGTTGGCTAGGTACGTAGTAGGTATGTAGGTAGGTTTTAATTTTGTTTTTGGTTATATTTGCAGATTTAGACCGTTTGTATAGAATTTTCACGAAATTCTGTTGAAACTTTTTTTTTTTTTTTTTTTAATATCAACCAAAACTTTTTGGATAACAAAATCTATGGGCCCAGTAGATAGGCTTAAAGTAAACAACATAATTTATTCAGAACAGCCATGACTAATCTTTGAGATCAAGTACAGGAGAAATGGAATAGTGAAAGCCTAAATCCAGCAAAGATGAAGTTATTAACATCCATATTCTTACATGTATTTCTGGTGAACTACCAGAAGCTGCTGTTCACATCAAAGTAGATTGTACAGTACAAAGAGTTGGCGTTAATAATTTCAATCTTTCATTTCACCACTTGAGAGCAAACAGATTTCCTTGAGTTTCCTCAGGGGTCACAAAAAATTTTTTCAGTTGGTCGCCATTTGTCGAGTGAGGCTAAAAATCTACTCGCCACATTGGCGACCTAATGTTTTATTCACTCGCCAATCCCTAGCGACCTTTCGATGTAATAAAGTGACAGACGAATCAGTCTTTCCAACAACATGAAAATCCAGTGTTAGTTTGAAAAATAAAAGAGAGAAAAAAAATATTGCAGTGTAGTACCTCGAAATTTTGCGCGAAGGAAACGATCATTTGTGTGTCGGTTACGCAAATCCGAAATGGCTTGAATGAAAAGTCGGGTCAGGTGAAACAAAAGTTCCAAACTCTTCTCTACAAACTTTTACCACATGACGTTTGTCTTTCAGCGTATAAATTTACTGAGCTGGTTTTACTTGACTACAATTGTTTTAGAAGCGACACTGAAGTCAAAACGCACATGTCGTGCTTCAGGCATACCATCGCATTCTTGACCTTGGACTTGCAAATTCCCGCCAAGATTGTTTCATAGAATTTGTTTACTATAATTTTTACTATGATGATTTCATTGGCTGAGAACGGTCAGCGGTTCGTGGATTAACTTTTCTAGGGCGAGCACGTGATCTTATTGTGTCACGCCTGTGCATGATTTGAAGAGCACGGATATTACATCAGACCACGTGGTCTCTATAAATAGACTAGGCTTCCCCATATCTGTATTTTCGGCATTATTCTGTCATTATTTCCTGTACATTTTAGGCCTAATTGGATTTCGCTGCCTGATAAACTAAACACAAAAATACTTTGGCGACTAAACACTTCATTGACCAAAAATTCACTCGCCACTTTGCCGAGTTACTCTATTTTTTAATCGACACATTGGCGAGTGACTAGAAAATTCAGTCGCCAGTTGTCATTTTTTAGTCGCCATTGGCGAGTTGTCGACCGGGTTTTGTGAGCACTGATTCCTTGGACATCAGAAGGATCTTATTGGATTCTTAAGGGAAGAGATTACCCGGTACATGTAATATCTGTAATTGTCAGAATTAGTTAGATGTGTTCGAGCTTAGATCTACAACTTCAGAAGTTCTAGTCATTTATTTCATATCAATTCCCACAATACTTGCTCCATTTATCATTTAAAAACAAAGATTAGACTCAATAAGGTTAATCTTTCATTTATCATCAGCATCTTCACATATTTTTTCCTATCGGCCCTAAATTTTGTTTTTGGGTTGGGGGGGGGGGGGTTTGAAAGCGCAAGGACTTCAAATGTGAGGCATAGTGAGGAATGTCTGAGATGTACATGTATTATAAGTATGCCAGAATTAGATGTATTTTATCACAATTTATTACTCTTTAGGCGCAACTGGACAACTGAAAATACCATTAATAAGTACATATTTAATGCCTATGCAGGCATCATTTTCTATGTTTTAAATAAATGACCATTATTGATTAATGGGCATTAAATATTTGAATGGTGATGGCATTTCGCTGAGTTTTTCTGGAATGTACCGAACTGACAAGTTTGGCTTGATCAACAACGTGGGGTGGGGTTTGAAAGCGCAAGGACTTCAAATGTGAGGCATAGTGAGGAATGTCTGAGATGTACATGTATTATAAGTATGCCAGAATTAGACGTATTTTATCACAATTTATTACTCTTTAGGCGCAACTGGACAACTGAAAATACCATTAATAAGTACATATTTAATGCCTATGCAGGCATCATTTTCTATGTTTTAAATAAATGACCATTATTGATTAATGGGCATTAAATATTTGAATGGCGATGGCATTTCGCTGAGTTTTTCGGGAATGTACCGAACTGACAAGTTTACTGATCAGTGTAAGGATATCTTTCTCCACTTCAACATGAAAACCATTAAATTAAGTTCACCAAAATCTGGCTATCTGAAAACAACATCAAAACTGATAGAATATGTCATAGAATGGAGTTGGTGATCTGGTAATGACATTCTGTAAATACGATATTTTCTTTAAGGTTTCAAACATATGAAAATCATTATATTTGTTTCAATGACGAAGAAGATCATGAGCTGGTAGAGTATATCCTGGTAATGGTCCATCTAGGTGGCAAAAAACAGGGACAGAACAATAAAATATTTTATGCTCTCTGCATGTACTTACTATTGGTTTTTCTACCTGTAAGCCTACATATGTCCCATTTGCATTCTTTCACTACATTTATCACTTTTACATGATGATGAAGTATGAAAAATTCAATAACTTAACTCATTCAGTACTGCAGCTTATCCTAGCTGTCAGCCCCAGATAAATTTCTTGGCCTGAACCCCACTGCTTCCAGCTCAGGGCAGTCAGTAAAGTTGAATACTTATCTCCAAAACAGAAGGCGTTCATGTGTTTTTGTCTGCATTTCAGATCCCAGACATTCTGAAAATTATTGCTTCATGTCCTTTTTAAATAATATATTTCAACAAAAACAATGTGTGTGTTATTTTCCTCAAGAAATGCAGTTTTATTCCAAATAAAAATCAGTAAACTCACCGAAATGTTCGTAATTTGCAAAATGATACTGCCAATGGCAATCGCCGGATTTTTCGATGAACAACAACAACCACGTAAAATAAAAACATGAAGCTGCGCTATCGAAACCCCTCGGCTCTGAACCCCAGCTATTATAATGTAAGGGTGTCTCTACCAATTGATTGGCTTGTGGGAAGAAATATTTCCCCCTGGTATTGTAAGTGCAGGCATTCTTCGCATTGTGTAAGAGAATAAATCAATAAATCAGTCATCCAATCAATAAATAAATGTGATAGTATACTAACATGATATAGAAATAATATGCAAACTTAACATAGGAATTAGTGGATTTTGTTAGACAAGGGGCATAACTCTGCAAAATACTTTCTGACAAGACTCATTTTCGATAGGCATCTAGTTCAGGTCAAGAGAAACATCTGTATCACGTTAGGATGTATATGGAACGGTTCTGAAATTATCACAATAACAAATCATAAATGGATTTTTATTTGTAAAAAGGGGCATAACTCTGCAAAATATTGTCCGAGATGACTCATTTTCGATTTACGTGAAGATAAATAGATGTAACAAGTTTGGTTGCCATGCATGAAACGGTTCTGTAGATATCGCGGTAATGGACGGACGGACGGACGGACGTACGGATGGACGGACAGCCGTACATGATGACGACAATACCCCTAGGCCAAAGTTGGCCGAGGGGTAAAAAAGTGCACAAACCTACGTAATTTCCGGAGATTGTGAGCAGATATTTCTTTGATTACAATGCCCAGAAATAACCGATGAATACTCATTTATTCGTGGACATTTGTCAGAATAAACGCAGCTTGAGATGAGAGACTTCGCTAAATTGCGAAGAGTTTGAGGGGTTTTTTCCGGTCATATTTGAAGGCGTGTATCTCCGCTTTCCAGCGGTTGTTTTTCATGATCTAGGTCACGTTGGAAAGGTGATTCCCTGGGCTTTCCCAATCTCGTCATAGTTACGATGGATGGCTAATATTACAAAAGCTACGATTGGATATAAATATAATTTATCCGACGAATCTGATATTTGCGCCAATGAACCACATCGACACTTCAGCACTTCGGTTGGTTGTTGTTAGGCACGTGACTAAAACGAAGGCACGCGATTGATCAATTCGACATTACAGTTCGTTCCAAGCATGGCGCGAGTTGAAAATGGCCAATGTTTACCGACACATGTGTTGGAAAAATGTGGAAATAAAGTTTACGGAGTGGATCTGATGGATTTCATCTTGATGGAACGATTAGATGGTCTCTTGGACACATTATACTTCAGCAATAGAGAGATTTGAACGGGATTACTGAGTGAATTTACATTCTGCCGCAACATTTTACTGACACGGTAAAATTGTGACAATTTTGTAGTTCCACATTTCCCCCATTATTTGTTCGTTTCCCTCTCGATCTTGTTTTATTTGTTTGTCAAAATGAAAACATTCTTTGATAATCCGAATGTTGAAGGTTTAGACTTTTCAAAAATATATATATTTAGGGAAGTTTCACTCGAGGTGCTCGCGTAAAATGCTACATTCAGACAGAGTGTGGTTTTATTTGACCGTGAAGCAGCGATGTCGCCTTTTGGCGTCATTGGGGTTGGGGAGACTCTAAGAAATTACGCCAAAAGTCGTCAACGGGGTTGAGACGGGGAATTATTTTGTCGCCTTTTGGCGTCATTGGTACCGAATGAGTTAAACAGTTCAGGCTGTATTCTGCTCACAAGATCCTTGGACGGACGGACACGACAGAAGCAAGATACCCCTTGGTAGTTTCTCCAATGAACCTCGGCAGCAGTTTCTGAGGAGCACATGAGCTTAAAAGAATATGCTTCACTCAATTCAAATACGCTTCTGTCGTGAAGGTGTGTACTTATAAATAAAGTGTGTCAAATATTTTGTGCCAGTGAAGAGGGGAAAGCATTATTTTTTATTCATTTATTTGTCATTCTTTTGGCTCCGCCACTCGGTTTTTTGATTGACGGTCTAAAACTAAACATAAAAAATTTATTACATGATAATATTCAATAAGGTGGTCATTAATTCCATTCTAACATGTAAAATGATAAATATTTCCTCATTTCATAAACGGAATGGCAAATTTTCTGCAAACTTATCCCGTTTTGATGCGCAGTGATTGAACCAATCATCGCTCAGCTTTGCAGCGCTGCGTTACAAGAATGAGACGTCACCAGTTCGGCACGTGAATGAAACAGATCACAACAAGCAAATGAAGATTATCGTGAGATAATATTTGTATGTTTTGAGATCTGCACCAATCAGCGCACGGCTATAACGTGGAGCATGTTAATGTTAGAATTGTGAATACTTACCGGAATGACAAACACATGACCTGGAGCTCCAGGCAACCCATTAGAACCCGATAAACCATCACGTCCAGCAAAACCCTGTAATCAACAGAATTAATTATTATCTGCAATTTTATTGATCAATGGGATATATGGTGAACTGCAAAAGTTTTTTAAATTTTCTATCTTTTGTTTTCATTCCACAGCATCACTTTTTCTCATGCATCTCATCTCGGTATACCAAAATTCTACCAGGGTTTTTTTTTTCTACAAGTGAGAAAATGTGTGTTTTGTCCTACCTTGCCCATGCTATGCAAGGCTGGAAATAGGTACCTGCCAAATTTTAAAACACCCCTGCAGATCATGATGAACTACTCCAGCTTGAATCTCCATTTACAAAGGTAAAAAGGTCATGGTGCAGAACATTTCCCAAAATAGGGGTGACAAGTAGTTATGACAGGTGCTTATTTCCAGGCTTGCTATGGGAATCAAATAGGCATGTTTCCGAATTCAGGAATGTTCCCAAATATTAAACATTTATAAATAATGTTGGTGTTTGTTACCAAATCAAACCTGTTATCACTAAATGCCAAATATCCTCCATTTGGAGATCCTCTGCAAACAAAATTATCTCCCTTGATCGCTGCGTCGATCGTCCGCCAGGTGGCGTGCACTCCGCGCATGTCCATCACTCTTTTTCCCATGTTGAGCAAGACCTGTTTTGAGTCAAGGCCGAGCAAAGAGGGGAGGATGGGTTGGGCAAATCAACGTTGATAACAGGTTTGATTTGGTAACAAACACCAACATTATTTATAAATGTTTAATGTTTGTGTCCCAAATCTTCACCTGTTATCACTTAAATGCCAGACTCCCAACAGAGGAGGTTGGGTAGCCGGCCTTGTGACTTGCTTTTGGATTAAGCGGAGCACGCCTTGTTCTGATTTTGTAAATCTAATATGCCCAGTAATATCCTGATAATTCCCGTGTCGTATAGAAGCGTAGGGAGTTCGAGGTATTACAAGTAATGCGGCGAGAGGTGGACTCTGTTCCTACCCTTTGCTCGCATACTTGGCTAGATAATCAGATGCCATCGTGATGCCTTGAAGTTCCCTCGTCTCCGACATGGTCTGCTTGTGGAATTGTCGGGATCTTGCTTGCTTGATCGGTGCCCCCCCCTTTTTTGATAGGAGTGGTAGACTATACCCTGGGCTGTAGCTACAGGTCCAGTGTAGTCATCCTATCTGTCTGTACAGACATGTCTGAAGATAGCAATCAGCATGAGTTGAATTGATCGTCCAAGCGCAGGTGTCAACAGTATCGTTCAACGATAAGTTTTCCCCAAAGTGGCCCGGACGTCACACTGGCTCTAATCTTGTGAGACGATGTCTCCATAAAGGAGAAGGAGCGTTGATGGCGAGTTGGTTAAACCAGTCGGCAGTCTTCTTCAACCCAGACGGTGATCATGGACTAGTGATGTCCGCTGATGGGTCTGTTAGAAGTGATGAGAGAGGAAGACAGCTGGAACCTCTTGTCGGTTCTATAAAGAGTGCTCCAGGCCTCTGACTGGATATAAAAACCTCTTCTCCTCCAGCAGGTACACGAAATCTGTTAGCGCTGGAATCTGGTACAGTCTTTGGATGTCTGGTCCCTGACGTGTGGAATCGTTCTAAATGACGAAATCCGGGATGGGATGAAAGGCTCTGGTTGATCAGTCTGTCATCCCTGTCAAGGAACTAGGTTCTACTGCGCAATGCTCTGATAGTGAAGACTGTCATGGAGCTGTCTTGCAGGACAGGATCTTGACTGCAATTGGTAGAACTGATTCGAATGGCAGGCGTAAGAATGCCGTAGTACCACATCCAGGTCTCCTTGGGTGGTAATTGATGTGTTCGGCGAGACTGTAAGGTGAAGACCATGGAAAGCTGAAAATGCTGGAATGTAGTCGGTTCCGTGGGTGAACTTGACAACCCTGAATGATGCTGAGTGATACCCCTGTGTACTGCTTGACTGAGATTCCCTGCCCTGATACAGATGCAGAAGGAAAAAACCAGCTGTTGCTGGAACAGAAACAGTGTTGGCCACAGGTCCTCACTATAGTACCTTCTCCGGGCTTGAAGCGACTGTACAGTAAATAGTAGCTTGCTGCTGTCCTTGTCTGTACAATTGGTCCTGGAGAAAAACCCTGGTCTGCAAGGAAATTCTGGACCGTAGCAGACGTGGGGGTTCGGACGTTGCGGTTCCCGGTGCCCCCGTGAAAAGTGATCTTCCGGTTGTAGTACCTTGTAGGACTTGGAGAAAGCTGTCGGCGGGAACCCTGAAGTGATGTGAAACACATGGTGTTGTGACATGGTATTGCTGATACCGTGCTGCTAGGACCAGTGTTGATGTTTCTAGAAGACAGTGACTGGAATCTTGCTCCCCCCCAAACTTGACGCAACTGACGACCGTACTGAACGTTCGTAATCAATGCTGATGTGATGTACAACCGCAACCTCCAAGGGGGACCGCCTTCTAGCGTAGATATCCCTAAGGAAGATGATGCGTTGCTTGTCTGTCGTGGTATCCATGTGATGTGTCGGCTATCTGTTGCCGGACTAATGGTCCCCTCTAAGCTCTGAATTCCGCATCGGTGAATGTGAAGTTCTATGTGCTTGGTTGAAAGTGACTCAGGCATCGCCACTCTGGAAGGGGGGTGAAGATGTTCTGGGACGAGCATCCTTAGATTGCCTGTTCTTGCGCTCAGGATCAGTTGTAGTTGAGAACCTGTAATGAGGAGTACCTGGAGCTAGCCAAAACTGTGCTAGGTGCCGGGTGAGTAGTAGACTGTAGTTCCATCCAACGGCCTCTGTGTCATGGTGTTGATGGTCTGGTTCTCGGTGCAGGTTCCATATGTCGGAAACCTGTTGCCGCTTGAATGTAGCCGTACTACATAATCCGTGGGGTCCCTGGAATTATCCCTGGACCGCCATGATCATCGAGGCGAAACTGGACAAAGGCCTCTGGAGACGTCGAGAAAGTGACGACAATCGGGAGTCGAAGTCCAACTCCTGTAGAGTCGAATATGTTCAGTAAGTGTCCGGCCCGTCGTCTGGTCCGGTCTCTACTGTCATCCCGATGAATGCTGGAGTCCCAGGTTCTGTTCTGGAGTCCTAATTCGCCTTCCGGATTAAAGATGACTTTATCCTTGTGTCCTCTTCCAGTGTCCGGGTCCGTGTTGATTTGGCCTTGGAAGGGACCTCAATGTGAAACTAGGCCTGCCCACTGTAGACTGGATGTCTCATCCCAAAGAAAAACGGGTTAAGTCAAACCGACTAGCCGTTTCTCCCGAAATAGATTCCCCTGATCATGATGTCGGGTGTAGGTGGAGTCCTAGATTATCCGATGAGGAGTAGGATCCGGCTCTAGAAGATTGAGGATGATCGTCAGATGAAGTGTCGGGACTTGGAGTAGACCTCACGTAAGGACTGACTTCTTCGACGCTGATCTTCTATATCATCAGGGTCGACCGTTCTGCAATCAGATGAGTGAAGACTCGAGGCTTGGGAAGGATGAAAGGATGACTAGTGGTTTGAAGGTGAAGCTTGAGAACCATCAATTCTGAATGACGAGGTTGACCTCTGTCCCGGTCGGGAGATTCCCTCTTTGCCTCTTGGAATTGTCCTTCCTTCTAAGGGCGAACACCACTCTGAGCATCTAGCTTGGGTTGTCCGAGTTCTGACCGGAAAGACCCTCCGTGACGATCTCCTCTGTAGAGTCGATAAGGCGCCGAAGAATTCCATCTTGGCCCGTAAAAAAGGTGAATGATCCCGCTTATGCTTCACGTCTGGATCCTGAATCACCCTGGAGATAGCCGTCAGGAACCAATCAGAGTATGATGTAATTCTGTGTTGTGTCAGCCTCATATCTTCCACAGCACAGGCTTGCCTCTGTTGAAGTATCCCCGCTGGTGCCTCGTGAAGTTCAACAGTCTGTCAAGATCCGGTTCAGACTTCGGGCCCTGAACGGTGGATTGTCTCCGTGAAGAATGTAAGCCCTGTAAGGACCGGGCTCCTGGAGAGATGACGAAAATCTCCGATTGTCGATCCAGTGCGTCGTATAGGTTGGCTGATGCTGGAGATGGTGCGCAGGTTGGCGCAGCTTCCTCCTCAGAAGGTTTGTAAAAACCGTAAAGATGTGTCGTAGTAAGTTTTCTCCGTTCCCGGCGAGGTCATCAGGCTGCTTGTCATCGCCGACCACCGGTCTGGGCATCTCTGGAGTCAACGTATGTACCGCCGCTATCCTGACTTTGAAGGGTAGCATGTCTTATTCTTCTACCTCCGCCCGACGTAGGAGGTGAATCCGTATGAGATGAGGATGCCGAGGAAGTGGAACGTCGTGCTCCGTTATCCTGACTCTGAAGGGTAGCATATCTTATTCTTCTACCTCCGTCCGACGTAGGAGGTGAATCCGTATGAGATGAGGATGCCGAGGAAGTGGAACGTTGTGCGTGATCCTCATATCGTGTGATCTCACGGGTCTCCGATGAAGGAACTCTACCCTGGTAAGGGGCTGTGAAGCCTGGGGATGACTGTGTTTCTTGACCAGGCTTGTCTTGGAAGGTACCCCTGGAGCAGAAGTCTGTTCCTTGGGGGCAGGTCCAGAATGGTGATCTACGAGTCCTGTTCATCTCTGGACTTCCGTTTATGCCGATGCACGGGCTACGGTGATAGTGGGTAGACGTCCGCTCCTCGTCATCAATGCTTGTTGACGAGAAAAACCGGTGACTGTAATCCGAGGTCTGCCCAGATCCGTAGTTGTAACGGCTCCGGTAAGAGTCCGTATCTCATCTTCTCCGGTGAACTTGAACTAGGCCGTCTTGGGTCTGTAACTTGTTCACCGTCTTAAAATGTAGCTCCAGGGTACTTGTTCTTCGCCGTGGAGCTGTGATTCTGTGTCCGTGATCTGTGCTGTTTTCACGGGACTGTTGTGAAGATTCCACTGGTACAGTATCGTTTCCAACGATAAGTTGCTGGTAGGAACTTCGTTTACAGCCAAGTCGTAGAAGAGGGCCTGAGTAGCTTGCTTCTCAGCTGGACATCTTGCCAGGTCAATGGTCGCTCTCCAGTGTTGACAGCGTCGCCCTAGGTGACTGTAAACACACCTTGGAAACAAAGAAAAATGCAAGTCTTAAACTGGTTAAAACTGACGACATTATTCGTTCCTATAAATCTTTATAGCTGGGCGACTACGTAGGTTCATAATGAACTACGGGAGAGAAAAAGATAACCCTAGAGTGCGTCTATAACACCAAAAGTTACTGTTTACAGGAGCTCTTCCAAAACAGGTCTTGTCACCAAGACTGCAAGGAAAAAGAGTGATGGACATGCGCGGAGTGCACGCCACCTGGCGGACGATCGACGCAGCGATCAAGGGAGATAATTTTGTTTGCAGAGGATCTCCAAATGGAGGATATTTGGCATTTAGTGATAACAGGTGAAGATTTGGGACACAAACACCGTGATTTCCCGAACTGATTTAGAGATATGATCAGTGACATTTCTCATCAATTATGAGGTAAAGCTGACACGAGTTTGCTGGAATTCAGGGATTTTCAGTAGTTCGGACATCCAGCTACAATGGTTTCGCAACAGCGAATAGAGGGTATGACCAAATAAGAGAGATCTATGTGGTCGTACTTACGCTGTCACCCTTGGGTCCCATATAGCCTGGAGAACCTCTCACCCCGGGAGGACCTTGTGGACCCTGCGAATATAAAAAGATCTTCAACAACAGGTCTGCACAATTACCATATACTGTAAAACCTGTGAATACTAATTATAACACCTGAGTAAAGTGACCAACCTCCACATATCAACATTATCTTGAATCCGAATACTTTTATTCAAGATATTTTGAATCTCGATGAACCAAAACCCTGTCAAAAGCGACAATATAATCTGGTGCAAAGCATTGTCAGTTTACACAGGTTTTACTTTACATTTAAGGGAAGCAAAATGAACCTCTTGTGATGGTGTGAATGCACATATGCAGGGCTCCCCCACTGACCCATAGCCAAAATATAGAGCAAATATAGGGCAAATATAGGGATATAATGACAAAAATGTAGGGCAAAATCCAGAAAATAGGGCATTTCAGTCAGCATCAGGGATAATTACTTGTTATTTACAATCTCATAGGATCAGCGTTTTCATCCGTATCAACAAAAGACAATCCACTCCTCGCCTTCAGCCACACCTGTCACCACCAACATTCCTGCTGTTTATTCAAATGCTTACATGAATTTTTTACCATCTCGGGCATTGAAATTCAGTTTGGACACTTCCGACTCGATCGTGTTGTTATTTTGGAGGATTTAAATAAGCCAACTATTCATGTACACATGTACATGTTTCTGTTTCACAATAAATACAAGGTCAGAGCTGCGCAAAAAAAGCATGAATAATCCTAAAAATATAGAAATAATAGGGCAAAAACAGTCAAATTTGAGAAAATATATGGAAAACTAGGGGAGAGCAGACAATATAGGGAAATATAGGACCTGCATGTGTACGGCAATGATGAATCTCTCTAATAATTCAATAACAAAAAGTCAAATTTTCTTCTAAAAATCAGGGGAGATCAAATGGTTCAAAATCAGGCACATAATGCATTATTTCTTCATTATTTCGATGATTTTAAAGGCTGATAAAATTATTAGGACAGCCGATCATATTTTGTCCCCAAAATTGGGCGTCATTGAATTTTGATTGGGGGGGAATTATTAGAGGGATTCGCTTTCAGACTTTAGCCCATTTATTATGTCCTGATATGTGTATTTCTCAAATAAGAAAATATTTTTCTCAGGTAAAAGCTCATACACATGTACACATAGGTATGCCATATTGTGACCATTTGCATGACAAAAGTATTTGTTACTGGTCCACGCAAACAATTGTCAGATTTTTTGTCGATTTCATGGTGGGTCAAAGACCCCATAGTTGGGGGCGACTTTGACCACGAACTCACTTACATGGTTCAAAGCATTCATAGCCAAAACATAGCTTGTAACTTTTTTGGAGTAGAACTCGTAAGGTAGGGCTTCCTGTGATTGAATTATTAGGGGAATTACTGTAAATAATCAGACCTGTATTTGACCCAGCATGCCTCATCAATTCATACATATAGCCAATATCATTTTATCGATGATCAAATGATGGCTACGGCAACCTGCGTGACTATCATTTTGCTATCTGTGATAAGATATCAAAGATATTTTACTGTTCAAACTGAAATTTCCTGTCAGAAATATGCTACTCAATAACAACATTTATGCCCACTTTTCATTGGAGATGGAATGCCAGGCACACATGCAATAGCAAAAATAAAGAGAGGCTTGAGGCTGTTTAAACCAAAAGTTAACGTACTAATATGGTCATGTTGAAAATAAATCGATTTCCTGGAAAAAACTACGGAAAAATTTCCACCTAAATTCACAGTTGATAAAATACTCAAATGTTACTTGTTCCATCGAGCAAAATTCATATTGTTTGAAAAAACTGTATCATGAGAGATCATTTCAGATTTGTAGTCAACCACAACAGCTCAATCGAGGGCAAGAGTGCCCATGCAACTGCCACACCGGTAGGGAGCACCGCCTTGCTAATTCCTGCCAATTTGCAGTCACGTGATGTCAACAAACAAATCAGTTGTAGCAAAATGAAGTCAACAGTTTGTGCGATTAGCAAATGTAAATTTTGACATATTCCACTGATTTCTGTGCCTGAAAACATTGATTACCCGACATAATTTGAAGCAAAAAGTCATATTTTCATCAGATTTGTTTTATAATCATAATTGAATGCTGAAATTTTGTCGAGTGGAGTTGTCGAGTGGAGTTGGAATGGAGTTGGGACCCATACTCACTATCCTTATCATACTTTTTATAATTCGCTTTTTTTTTTTCTTGTGGAAATAGAGCAATGCCAAGGCCATATAAACTGTTGTGTTTGCCATAATGAACCTGAAATAATTTGAGCAGATTGATCCAACCTTCTACATCTCATTATTGTGGTTGAGATCTAAATGTAGGCTATTCTAAATGTGGTTGTTCACTTGGCTGGCAGCATCCCCGGAAATTACATTCGTAGTTATGAAGAAACATACATGCTGAAAGACACACAGCAACTATCTATCCATTCAAGTTGACTGCTATGTAGGTCATAGCTAGTGCATCCGCCCACGTAGCGGGCCTTTTCTTCTCTAGTACAGCATAACTCAGAAAACACAACAACATAATATCACATGTGACTAAATGTATAACAAAAGAATGTAGGTCAGTGCTGGCTCTGCATGCCAGATGTTTAAAAGTCAACAGTTGAACTTTCCTTATAAAAAGAAAGGATAAAACTATGAAATTATAAGGTTCAAGAGCTGTTACCAGGTTGATGGAAGTGCATGAAGGTGGGGGTTTTCTCCAGTGCAAAACTTTGCATGGCTAAAACCTTCAATGCAATGTGACCCAGGTTTCCTACAACAAATCCCAGGAGTTCACATGACATGTGTTATCGATGACCTTCTTTCATTTATGCACACAGTTGATCGCAAAGCATTGTAAATTCAACACGTAGCAATCTGCCGAGTTACCAAATATTCTCACTGGATCAGAACTGCTCATCATAGGTTGATTAGAAAATTTAACCAGGATGTCAAAGCTTTATATGGTGACACAGTATGACTTTCATAGCTTGAAAGAAAATTGTACATTCTTGTAAAGTGCTTTGGCTGATGGCATTAAAAATGGCAACTTAACAGCCAGACCAAATTATCACTCCTCTAACAGCCAGAGAACAGTATCATTCCCCTAATGGCCGACCACAATATCACCAAACACCAGGATCAAAATATCACTTCCCAAACAGCGAACCACATTATCAATCCTTTAGTAGCCCGACCACAGTATCACTCCCCTAATAGCCAGACCACAGTATCACTCCCCTAATAGCCAGACCACATTATCACTCCCCTAACAGCCAGACCACATTATCACTCCCCTAACAGACAGACCA
>JAVTVY010034835.1:0-15220 GCA_036873755.1 Hanleya hanleyi | reverse complement strand
TCGCCAGTGATTTTCATCAAAAATCACCAGAAATTTTCATCAAAAGTAGGCCAGCTCAGAACTTGTTGGTAACAGTCTCCTAATGCGCCTTCATTCCAAAAATAAATAACGATCGCCGATTTAATTTTACAATTTTTTAATTAAAGGAAACAGATTGAATAATATAGGTTCAGTAGATTTCAAGCTTTACGTATGAAAATACATTTACATCTCTTTAATGGTTTTCAGTGCCCTTGTCCAGGATCAAAACAACTTTTTGAATCACATTATTTTCCCAACAATACAACATATTTTTATATATAGTACTATAGTAGAAAGGTAGCATTTATGTAGTTTACGGTAAATCAACTCAAGACCAACACCTTCTCTGCACAAGATAATAATGATCCTATGTCATTCTCCTGAGCATAACCGGTGCAAAGACGAATAAATAGCGTCTCTACATCACGTTGTTATCTAGATATATGAGACAACACATTTTGGGTATCGGCAATCTGATGAATGTACTATTCCGGTTTCCTTGTTTCACATCATATTCTATGGCGGTTGATCGGTGATTTTCTTCATTGATAAACGTTAAACCACCTCAGCTTCGTTGTGTGAATCGGAATTGCATTGCTGTGACACACCAACACACTCCGTGGCAGTGATTCTGTATCCCCTAATCAAGGAGTCAAAATGGATTAAGATTTGAAATGACAAGAAAAATTTAGACATATTTTGTTTACACATGTAATTTTTTGTTTAAATTATATCCAAGTGTGATATATAGTCAATATTCAAGAGGTACGAAAAAAACTCAAGTTATCATATTTTCACATCATGATCAAAGTTAATTTATCTAGTTAAATTCTACCAAAAGAAGACCCTTTAAACATGCCGTCATGGCTTTGTTTCGCCCTCAGTAAACTGTTATCATTGTCGCTCGCACAGACTAATCTGAAGGATGATACCACATCTTTCTTTCTTCTGCTGGGTTATTGCACCAGGCGGACTTAATTGGTTGATGTAGGATATTTCACCATCAGCGGGTAATTTGACCTGAATTTGAAGCCTGCTGTGGTCAGTGATGAAATGTTTGGATGTGAAATAGGATACACGTTAAAGGCCACAGTTTACATATATCTATAACAATATACTGAATTGTGTGTATTGAGGCTGGCATAGCGGTGTAGATAAATGCACTAACAAATGATGGAAAATTGGCATTTCCTATTTCATACATGAGCAGTGTGACTAACGTCACAGGACTCGAACGCGAACTGAACTCTTGGAAATCCCCACCCCCAGTTGAAATCCTGCCTATATTAAGATGGGCACCGCCCAAGTCAGAATCGCCAGTGATTTTCATCAAAAATCACCAGGAATTTTCATCAAAAGTAGGTCAGCTCAGAACGTATTGGTAACAGTCTTCTAATGCGCCTTCATTCCAAAATTAAATAACGATCGCCGATTTAATTTTACAATTTTTTAACTAAAGGAAACAGATTGAATAATAAAAAGTTCAGTAGATTTCAAGCTTTACGTGTGAAAATACATTTACATCTCTTTACTGGTTTTCAGTGCCCTTGTCCAGGATCAAAACAACTTTTTGAATCGCATTATTTTCCCAACAATACAACAAATTTTTATATATAGTACTATAGTAGAAAGGTAGCATTTATGTAGTTCACGGTAATTCAACTCAAGACCAACACCTTCTATGCACAAGATAATAATGATTCTGTGTCATTCTCCTGAGCATAACCGGTACAAAGACGAATAAATAGCGTCTCTACATCACGTTGTTATCTAGATATATGAGAACACATTTTGGGTATCGGCAATCTGATGAATGTACTATTCCGGTTTTCTTGTTTCACATTATATTCTATGGCGGTTGATCGGTGATTTTCTTCATTGATAAATGTTAAACCACCTCAGCTTCGTTGTGTGAATCGGAATTGCATTGCTGTGACACACCAACACACTCCGTGGCAGTGATTCTGTATCCCCTAATCAAGGAATCAAAATGGATCAAGATTTGAAATGACAAGAAAAATTTAGACATATTTTGTTTACATGTAATTTTTTGTTCAAATTATATCCAAGTGTGATATATAGTCAATATTCAAGAGGTACAAAAAAAACCCCAAAGTATGTCGTCATATTTTCACATCCATGCCAAGAAATACTGCATTGAAAAGGGTCCATTTAGCCTACCCTGTTTTATCGCTCTAATCAGCAAATGGCGGGGTCATATTTCTGCTGTCAAAATTGTATTTCCCTCCAAAGTCTTAACGCTTGAATCCAAGTCACACACTCTCTGATGCAAAGTAATGATTGTCCTAACTATCCGATTAGCACATTATGAACATGTCTTTGGTCATAGTGTACATATCATAACTCACATCAATGTTTTCTGCTATATTATTTCAATGATATGGTTTAACAATTTAAGTTATGCAAACAGCGCTGATTGTTTGAGGGTATATACAGTAGGCCTATGCTGTCGGGCAATTGTGAAATTGTCCCAGATGCACGTTAAGATTAACCTCAGTAACAGGGCCATGTGGCATAGAATGGAATGTGGATCAATGACAGGGTATTTTTAGCCGGACAGGACTCGGTGGTGGTAACTGATACTCATTAAATGCGATAAAACGCTGGAGCAAAACGGACCACAGTGTTCTTGGCATGATGATCAAAGTTACTTTATCTAGTTAAATTCTACCCAAAGAAAATAAATTAAGACCCTTTAAACAGCCGTCCTAGCTTTGTTTCACCCTCAGTAAACTTTTATCATTGTTGCTCACACAGACTAATCTGAAGGATGATATCACATCTTTCTTTCTTCTGCTGGGTTATTGCACCAGGCTGACTTAATTGGTTGATGTAGGATATTTCACCATCAGTGGGTAATTTGACCTGAATTTGAAGCCTGATGTGGTCAATGATGAAATGTTTGGATGTGAAATAGGATACACGTTAAAGGCTACAGTTTACATATATCTATAACAATATGCTGAAGTGTTAATTATAGATCTAATTTTAATCAGAATTATTTCAGCTCAGAACTTGCTGTTAACAATGCCCTAATACACGTTCATGCCAAAAATCAAGGTTCTAATGTTAACGGTTCTCCTTATTTTGCCGACGAAAGGATTCGGATGGACTGACTCACTGACTCATTACCGGACAATTTGCGATCTGTAGCCTACTTCGTAGGAAAAAACAATTACGGATGGCATATCCCACCACTGTGTTATATATACAGTGAAACATACAGCCAAGGGTTCCCAATGGGCATGACAGTGCACTCGCTGAGCTAACAATAAATAATAAAAAAAAATAATTATCAATCAAATTTTCATCAGAATTCGGTCAGCTCAGAACTTGCTGGTAACAATGCCCTAATGCACGTTCATGCCAAAAATCAAGGTTCTAATGTCAATGGTTCTCCTTATTTTGCCGACGAAAGGATTCGGATGGACTGACTGACTCATTACCGGACAATTTGCGATCTGTAGCCTACTTCGTAGGGATATTATATCAGACAGACGCGAAATTAGCTCAACATTGAACTAAGATTTGACCGCTTTTTGGTTCGACGTTCACGCAGAAATTGCTTGAACGTCAGTTCCTTGTCCTTGTTATTTAACTCTGCCTCTTCCTGGAAATGATTTACAGATGAAAATCTGAGAGCGATTTTGCAGATTTCCTTTTCAGCCCCTTCCTCTGTAAATACATGGCAGTGTGACTATGCGTCACAGGACCTACGAAGTAAGGTAGGCATTAGGACAGGCACTGAGCTCTTGGCAATTCCCCCCCCCCCAGCCCCAAGTTGAAATCCTGCCTATATTAAGATGGGCACATGCAGCCCAAGTCAGAATCACCAGAGATTTTCATCAAAAATCACCAGAAATTTTCGATTAAAACAATATTGAATATTTTGTTGAAGATTAAAAGTGATGGGATTGAATGAATGGTTTACCAGTGCTGATGTGAATCTGTGACACACCAACACACTCTGTGGCAGTGATTCTGTGACACACCAACACACTCCGTGCCAGTGATTCTGTATCCCTTAATCAAGGAATCAAAATTTGAAATGACAAGAAAAATTTAGACATAATTACACATGTAATGTTTTTGTTTAAATTATATCCCAGTGTGATACTTTTCTACAGTATCAGTACTATGTTACTATCTGTAGCGGTTGAAACCCAGCAAAACTTAAACAATTAAAACCAGTAAAGAAATTTGTCTGTTGAATAACAGAAAATATGGTATGGAGATTTGAATGAGTAAACTACTAAACAACTTACATGATACCAACAAAATTTCCCAACACAAGCTGATAAATTCCTTGGGTGGCTTGCAGGATGGCTTTGTTTCACCCTCAGTAAACTTTTATCATTGTCGCTCACAGGCTAATCTGAAGGATACCACATCTATCTTTGTTCTGCTGGGTTATTGCACAGTCTGACTTAATTGGTTGATGTAGGATATTTCACCAGCAGTGGCAATATGACCTAAATTTGAAGCCTAATTTGGTCGGTGATGACATGTTTGGATGTGAAATAGGATACACGTTAAAGACCACAGTTACTATCTATAACGATATACTTACTTCTGTGTATTAAGAATGTAATGGTAATGTTGGTAATAGCAGTGAAGATAAATGCACTAACAAATGATGGAAAATTATCATTTCCTATTTCATTATCCCATCACGTTTTGTACTGTGTTATATACAATGTATACAGTGAAACATACAGCCAATGGTTCCCAATGGACATGACAGTGCAGTCGCTGAGCTATCAATAAATAATAAAAAAAATAATTAAAAATCAAATTTTCATCAGAATCCGGTCAGCTCAGAACTTGCTGGTAACAATGCCCTAATGCACGTTCATGCCAAAAATCATGGTTCTAATGTCAATGGTTCTCCTTATTTTGCCGACGAAAGGATTCGGATGGACTGACTCACTCACTCATTACCGGACAATTTGCGATCTGTAGCCTACTTCGTAGGAATAAGTTCTAGGAATACTATGTTATATTATATCTTAGTGAAACGGGAAGAACATCGTCAGAATTCCATCCGTCCAAGTCCGACTGTTAAGCGAGACGAAGGGGGCGGCAGTGTATATGGCTGTAGTTGTTGCACTTCAGTTTCTGGCACAGGAAGAATGACGTTATGTAATGGATTTCTTCGTCATTAGGATGTAAGGAATATTCTGTGCACTTTTGAACACTAATAGTGACATGTTATTCCTACGAAGTAGGCTACAGATCGCAAATTGTCCGGTAATGGGTGAGTGAGTCAGTCCATCCGAATCCTTTCGTCGGCAAAATAAGGATAACCGTTGACATTAGAACCTTGATTTTTGGCATGAACGTGCATTAGGGCATTGTTACCAGCAAGTTCTGAGCTGACCGAATTCTGATGAATAATTATTTTTTTTATATTATTTATTGATGGCTCAGCGAGTGCACCGTCATGCCCATCGGGAATCCTTGGCTGTATGTTTCACTGTGACTTTTGAAGGTTCCCTGATACGGCATATCATGACACGCCGGTTCTGGTAAAATCAGCGAAGTTAAGCGACTTTGAGCCCGGTCAAGACTTTGTGTAAACGGGGCCCATTTAACCAATGGATAAATGAGTGAATTCAGTCTAATAGACGAAGGTCCCAAGCTGAAAGCGCAAGCGGATGCAATAAGCATAGTAATGAAAACGTACATTTACCTTCTGTCATAGGTCTGTTAAATTTACCACTGTGCTATCCGACATCCGAAGTAGGGTGGGCATTAGGACTCCGACGCGCACCGAACTCCTGGTCATAGCCAATCTAAGTGTAAACGTTTTGGTGGGCTATATTATCATGTATGAAATAGGAACTGCTAATTTTCCATCATTTATTAGTGCATTTATCTACACTGCTATCACCAACTTGCCAGCCTCAATACACACAATTCAGTATATTGTTATAGATATAAACTGTAGCCTTTAACTTGTATCCTATTTCACATCCAAACATTTCATCACACACCACACCAGGCTTCAAATTCAGGTCAAATTTCCCACTGGTTGTGAAATATCCTACATCAACCAATTAAGTCAGCCTGTTGCAATAACCCAGCAGGAGAAAGAAAGATGTGGTATCATCCTTCAGATTAGTCTGTGTGAGAAACAATGATCAAAGTTTACTGAGGGTGAAACAAAGCCATGACGGCATGTTTAAAGGGTCTTAATTTATTTTCTTTGGGTAGAATTTAACTAGATAAAGTAACTTTGATCATAATGTGAAAATATGAGAACATACTTTGAGTTTTTTTTGTACCTCTTGAATATTGACTATATATCACACTGGGATATAATTTAAACAAAAAATTACACGTGTAAACAAAATATGTCTAAATTGTTCTTGTCATTTCAAATCTTGATCCACTTTGATTCCTTGATTAGGGGATACAGAATCACTGCCATGGAGTGTGTTGGTGTGTCACAGCAATGCAATTCCGATTCACACAACGAAGCTGAGGTGGTTTAATGTTTATCAATGAAGAAAATCACCGATCAACCGCCATAGAATATAATGTGAAAGAAGAATACCGGAATAGTACATTCATCAGATTGCCGATACCCAAAATGTGTTGTCTCATATATCTAGATAACAACGTGATGTAGAGACGCTATTTATTCGTCTTTGTACTGGTTATGCTCAGGAGAATGACATAGAATCATTATTATCTTGTGCTGAGAAGGTGTTGGTCTTGAGTTGAATTACCGTAAACTACATAAATGCTACCTTTCTATTATAGTACTATATATAAAAATTTGTTGTATTGTTGGGAAAATAATGCGATTCAAAAAGTTGTTTTGATCCTGGAGACTGGCACTGCAAACCATTAAAGAGATGTAAATGTATTTTCACACGTAAAGCTTGAAATCTACTGAACTTTTTATTATTCAATCTGTTTCCTTTAGTTAAAAAATTGTAAAATTAAATCGGCGATCGGTATTTATTTTTGGAATGAAGGCGCATTAGGAGACTGGTACCAGCAAGTTCTGAGCTGACCTACTTTTGATGAAAATTTCTGGTGATTTTTGATGAAAATCACTGGCGATTCTGACTTGAGCGGTGCCCATCTTAATATAGGCAGGATTTCAACTGGGGGTGGGGATTTCCAAGAGTTCAATTCGCGTTCGAGTCCTAATGCCTACTCTACTTCGTAGGTCCTGTGGCGTTAGTCACACTGCTCATGTGCTCGATGTAGGCAGAATAAAACAAGCAACAAGAATTGATAATTTAGTTTGCCGTCAAAAGGAGGAGTCAAAATTAACTGAGTGGAACTTATGAATGTAAACTTATAATCCGTTGTTTCTTCAGGACCCAATACTCGTAATGGCGTTCGTTCAGTGAAACCCATCATCATATATCAGGGAGTGTCGGGAGACCACTACTCAGCAGATATGTGTGTTTCAGGGTTTCGGACGACATTGAAAGTGTGTAAATTATTTGATAACTTGGACTATAACTAATCTTTGGCCGTTGACATTTCTGGTTTAAAATCGTCTGTTGTCCGTCAGTTTCACAAAGTAGCGTCACTCGTTTTGTCGCTCCGCTCTCTCCGTATTCCGGTTGTTACTGTCATATACGAGATAACACAGAAGAAGGCGGAAGGAAAGCCCACACAGCGGAAGAGTATTGAGATGAAGGGACTCATACCACTCAGTCGAAAAAATCTTGCACAATGACCTGCATGCTACCGATGATAAACAACATTATATGCATACAATTCCCATTACTGTGATAGAAAACTGTGCATTTATCCCAATATAATTAATACTAAAACAGACTAGTGTACTTGTAGATGTCCAGTCAGATGATCCAAGAAAGAAAAGATGTAGAGGCATGGGAGACTAATGACCTTGTTTACTCTGTGGGGAGGCTAGGCAAACATATGGGATATGTAGATGGTGGTCCTATTAGTTAAATACGGTAGTATAGATTATTACTAAACAATTCACCACTCATTATGCCCCAGATGATCAATACAGGTAGAATAATTGATTTCAGATACAGTAACTGTGTGAAATCTGACCATCATTCCGTGTAAGGAGTTGGACACACCGATAACAACTGACTTGCAAGTTATGTTTGTCTATTGTTTTAAATAACAGTCGAATCAATGAGAGAATCTAAAAAATAACATGGATTTACATGAGAATCCAGAGTTGAGTTCAAAATGTACAGTCCAGGTGCATTCTCAGAAAAAATTACACCATGAATGTTCAATTTCTTTGATTAAATTTTCACCACATGCATTGATTTTTACAAAGAGTCATATGAAATGGGCCCTTCACCCTGTCGATTTCCGTTGTGGGGAGTTAGATATCCAGTGGCTAAGACTGTCCGACTCCTATCTTCTATCCTAGCTAGGGCATTTTTCTTTTCTTCAGGAAAAGCCAGGAGAAGGGACGCTGTTAGCCAGGACATTCTTAGCTATCACACCGGCAATAGCCTGAGATTAGTGGCAAGAATGCATGTTAAAAGATAAGGGAAACCTCAAACACAAAATTGTGACAAGATTCGAACATGAAGTGTAGAATAGCATTGTACCGTGAGATAGCGAAAATTCAACTGTTAATAAATGACAGTTTTTGAAAATACAAGGACAATAATTGATTATTAATTTCTGAACGTTTCTCAGAAAGCAGGTCTCTGGGATAGATTAGGCGATTTTATCCACCTTAAAGATAAGTAACGAAAGGCTACAATACCTCTTAAATTGAATGTACACTACTTATACATCATCATTATGGCCACTGTAGCTTATCAAGCTACATTTCTGGGTCACATAATGCATCATTGTTGCAGAGGCCTTATAATAGCTTTCCGATAGACGCTGTTACTTCTTGAAAGAATTCCCAGACGAGTATTGACGGTCCTTCATTTCCGGCGGCGCAGCGCCGCCGGATATCTGAATCCAGTAAACATGGAGGTGAAACATGGGAGCGGCCATCTTGATATTGGACGAATAACAGGTGTTTTCTCGAAACATACTTCACAGATGTGCCGTGGAGTGATCCAACTAGTTTCATATCGTAAAACGACAGGATTGTATCACCCGTTCGTGGTTAACACATTAATATTAATTCTGTTATAATGAATTCATCGAATAAATGTCCTTTAGTACTATTTTATTATGGCTGAGAGACCAAATCGATGACCATACATGATCAAGTTATTCACCTGTACGTCTGCAGCAAAATGTTTGAGATTGAACTGCGAGTTACTAAAAACTCGAAACAGTAAAACACGCGGATCGGATTGATGTGTAGAGAAAGTCGATCTAGGCTTAATTTACAATGACACACATCAATAAAGAAATAGTGGCTTGATGATGGGTCCCATATAATGCCACAGCGCGAACTCTTATATCAGGCTATATGAAGTGACTTAATACGCCAACCAGAGAACATTACTTTCAAAGTCCTAGTGGGACATAATGTTCATGTGCACATTTTGCCAGCAAGCACTGAACTTCCGGCTAACCCCACACTTTCCAGATGGGTCCTTGCGCGAACTACATTAGTCAAACCTTTAATGAAAACAAACAAATCGACTTTTTTTAACCATAATGGCGCATCGTGACTTGTATTCACCAGTTGCACACGTAATCGGCTTGTAATACGCAGATTATAAGCTACAAACGTTTCCGCTGGCATTGATGCATCTGCATCAATAAGTTTTCTTGTGTAGGTGTTTAATGGCAATAGCACGAGACAAAAACTTGAATTCTTTATTTGAGCATGAACATACAAGCTCTTTGTGCGTCTTCCTGCTACCCCGTAATTGCAACGTATTTGAGGTCGCAGTAAAATAAGGCCTTTTGATAGGTCGAGGTCAAAAAGGACTATATTCTGGGTCTAAGATTATAACCAACACTAAAATTATCCAAACCACCATTTAAAATTATAATAGAATAAAAATCTGAGCCAGTTTGAGCCTCTCAAATTCGCCGAGATTGTGTAGGTCGTTTGTGAGCTCAAGTTCGAGAGGTGTGACGTATACGCATGAAAAATGCTCGAAATTCAAACTCGATGTGCTATTCCAGCTGGAGGCACATTAAGTATGTTTCTCTGAGTGGAGCGAGAATGAATGAATATGAAAAATACGAAGAAAGTCTGTTGCGCAATCAAAACAGCTTATTTTCACTGCTCATCCACGTTCACCGCCGTATAAAATGCATCATCATCAAGTTATAAAGATAGAGAACTGTCAATATTAGCTATTATCTCATAGACATATTCCAATTGTAGTCTGTACTTGCAATTTTCGTGTTGAACATTGTGATTTATCGAATGTAGCATAGGCCTATACCTACTCAAACACTGACTGTGTCGATATCAAGCACCACAATGTCGATATACAATCAATGGCTGCCTTGGCGAATCTTGGCATCGACGTAGAATTATTTATTAAGGCTACGCTAAATATTTTACCACTCGTTCATGCACTATTTTTAGTTGAAGGAGTGTTTTGGCAGAGGGAACCAGCAAACATCCGACCTTGGTTGCGGTTTTTGATCAACTTCGTATCTAACAATGATCCGGAGCGTGTTGAGGATTCATAACCCCAAGACCTGTTTCATTAAGAATATTAGCACCCAACACTGTCAATAAAAGTGTTCAAATCCTGAACACTGAATTGCACACTAGTTTGTAACACCTTTCAAACATGTAAAAGTGTTCAAGTACGAAAACTAGAATGCAAAGAGATTTACTTAAAATATGTCACTGAAGTGTTATCAAGCTCATCAAATAGATCGTCCTCAATAAACACAACGAAATAGGTTGTCCACAATATCGCCGAGTGCTGAATATTGGAACTCTGAAAAATTAGTGTTCATTCTGAAGTGTGCACTTTTGAACACTTTTACGCATAATAGAACACTTTTACATGTTCATGCGGACGCTAGTGTTCCAAAAGTGTTACAGAATATGTGTTCATTTCTGAACACGCGTGTTCATACCTGTTCTCTAGTGTTCGGATATGAACGTTAAGTGTTCAGTTTTTAACACGACATGGTATCCTGATTTGGACATGAATATGAACGTTAGTGTTCAGTGCCGTCCAACCCCATATTTCGATTGTTGAGATACTTAGTGTTGTGGAATTTTTGGTACCTTTTTCTTTTCATTATTGTTCAAAATGGACCAGTTGATTAATTCCACATCATTATTTCAACTTATTCCAGCAACCGCTAAAATTAGTCAGGGATGAACGCTTTTACGCGTTCAATAAGTGTTACAGATTTTTTCTGACAGTGAATTAACATAACCGAAACATAAAAAATAAATTGCATGGAGTTACTTGAAAATACAAGCGTCTGGTCCGTCATTCAAAATTCAGCCGTCTTCCATTAAAGAATATTTGCGTCCATAATCCAAAGATCTATTCCGTATTCCATATAACAGTATTAGCACTAAATTCAAAAATACAGTCATAGTATGCATAAACATAGGTTAGTTTCCTCCAAGAGAGAAGCGGTCAACAGTTTTCAATGGTGTAGGCAAGACATCATGATGTTTCAAAAATATCAAAACCGTATCGCTGATCAGTATTCTTAATCCATAATAATCGTTGTAAAGTCATCTAGAGAATGATGTATCTCAGTCACGCTTTGATTGTGACTGTTCATATGAGCACCATGAGGATATTGAAGTACATGGGTTCATACAGCCCCTAGCCCCGGGTTAAGCGGAATTAGACACAAGTTACGAAACGTAACGCCATAGATTTTGCACGCTACGCTCGTACATGTATTTTGCTATCAGCATGCGATATGTATATATAATCGACGTGAGAGAAAGCCGTTGTTTTTGTTCAGATGTAAGTCCAAATAAGATGTTCCATTTGGCGAATCTATACTCTCAAATCTAGTGGAGGAGGGTAAATCTCCTTCACTTTTCGTCCCCTCTTGAGATAAACTAATCCCCAAATTTCTAGTCTCGATTCTCTTTCGACATTTATCTGATACGATATTGTGATATAAGAAATAAGTTATGCTCTTGGTCATATGATTTGTAGCACACTCTTACGATAAAAATCAGAAAAAATGACCACTGGAATACTGATAATTTAAATGTATATTTCAACGAATACAAACATTAGCTAGCCGTCGTCAACAGAAAACAATCCCCGTCTTACATCAAACTACATTATTCATAAGACATCATTAGCACCGAACTTATGTAATCAAAAGCTATTGTTTTTTTACGAAGAGAAACTGTTGACATTTTTAATGGGATATGTCAACAAGAGATCATGATGCCCATATAGTCGAATCCGTATTTACCTGCCACTATTTGTATATTGTATCCTAGCCTGTAAGATATATAGTATGATCTTTAAATGTATACTTCAATGACAGTTCAACCCGGCAAAAGATAACCGCCTCTGTGCATAGCATCGTATATGTATCGGAGATGTAATAATTAAACATAACTATTTCTTGAAAATCAATTAAATATTTTCCACAATTTCCACTATATAATGCCTCTAAATAAGAATGGTAGCCTCCCTCGTACACGCTAAGAAAAAAGGGTTCTTCAAGGGTTCTTTACGAACACTTATGGTTCTAGGTAGAACCCTTTTGCGTTAAAGGGTTCTTTGCGAGTTTTGAGGGTTCTAGGTAGAACCCTTTCATCCTCGGGGATCAAATCCGGGCATTTTTGTTTTCGCGCCAACGAATTTGTCATGTGACATCTCCCCGCCATCTTGAAGTCTCATTTTTGATCAGTCAACGAGCGTTGGACACTTCCCGAGTTTTCAGATTAATCCAGGAACAAGGCTACATGAAACAGTCATAGGTACGTATATCAATTTCGGAAGTTATAAACATCCTAAATAATGACTATGGTGTCGTCAGTTGATCAGTAATTGGGATTAATTTACAAATACAATTCCGAGAGTTTTGTGGCCGGCATGCCGTGGGTACATGTGTGCTAGCTTATAAAACATGTGTATCGGGGCGCATGGATTCTATCTCTCAATATACGAATACCGTACGAACGTGTATTATTTTTTTCATTTACCCCGCTCATAAAGTTCCAAACTTTTTTGTTGTTGAATGAGATCAACCATCCGCGTCAAACTATTCAAAGAACAACAAGAGGTGAATAAAGAACTCGCGCCAGGAACAATCGGCCTGGCGGACAGCGTAGGCCTTCCGTGGTCAGCTGTGTGCCAGGTGTCCAGTGACCCAGGCAAGTGGCCTGCTGATTCGATTCGGTTACATCCGGGATTTAGATAACAGTTAACCGTTACAGTCCAATGTATACAGTCACTTATCTATTTTAGTGTTCATTTTATCTTCACCAGAGCTCTAGGTCAGTAATAACAATCCTATAGAAATGTGATATATTTCAATTTCTCATAGCCATACTTTTAACACATGTTTGCCTTCACTTGCTAATTCTAATATAATTTAACTGCAAAATTACAATGTTAATTGATATTTTCTACTGTTAATTGAATTAGCTTAGCACTTTAAATGCGGGTAAACAGCCAATCAGAAAAATGAAATTATTAATGTCGAAAAATGAGAACTTTGAAAAGTTCCAGGAAAAAGTCTGTCATGCCGTTAATTATACTCGAGTAATTCTTCTGGATAATTACAGGAATTGACGAGATCATTGGAAATTTCAAATATTCATTATCATGTTTATTTTCAAATTACGGGATCATCATATCAATTTGTATATGATGTCAAGTTATGCCATGGTTTATAGAGTGGAGTACCAGTGTTTCTGAACTGATCTCTTGGGACTTATATTACTGCATTGAAAATTATACAACTAACCAATCTCACAAATTATGAGAAATATATTTTTCTACATGTGTATTAATGAGAGCCCTCCTAAGAAAACATAATTGTAAGAGTTTGGAATAAAAGTTGGGTAAAGTGCTTCAAGGACATGTACATACCATGGTAAATGACCCCAGACCCTACTTTATTTGAACAATACTGAACAGAAAGTATAATTTCAAATTATGTTTACTGTATTATAATCAATGTGAAATGACATTTATTATTCAGATCATTGCCAGGACCATCTAATGCTGACCCATCTATTCCTGAACCAGAGCGGGAGAGACCTGAGCAGGAAAATCCAAGGACATATGGACTCTTGCGCTTTCCACCATTAGTGAATATGGCTCTCCAAACTGAAGATGGAGAGCTGAAGTGCTCACGGAGGACTAAGATAAAGATCATGCTGATTCGAGTCCTCTTTGATCAGCTAAGTCAGATTGCCATGTAAGTTTTAAATCTTTTTTTTTCTGACCACATTAGCCACAGCAAGATAAATAAATGCCTCAGATCAGATATTTATCATGTTTATTAGCCTCTCGTCACCCATAAATACTTTCTGTGTCTATTACTAATTAGTTCTTCACTTATCAAGAGTCTCAAGCATTTTATCAAAGCAACAATTAGCTAGTTTTTATTGAAAATTGCAATCCAGTTTGTTTTGTGTAACCATTTTCGTGAAATTGGTTCAAGAAAATTAACATATGTAAGCTGGCGTATGAGAATAAAAGGTACATGCCCACCTTAACATTTTTTGTGTGAAGTCTAGCACATACACGTGAGTGTGTGAAGCTGACACACATAACTTTCTAGCTAACATCTGTATCTCAAACGTACATGTCTGCCTTAACATTTTTTGTGTGAAGTCTAGCACATACACGTGAGTGTGTGAAGCTGACACACACAGCACTTTCTAGCTAACATCTATATCTCAAACGTACATGTAATGATTTTAATCAACGTCACAAAACATTGTTGCAGAAACTTATAAAACAGGGCTATTCCACCAAGCGCCTCCACTCAAAGTTTCTCAAATTTGGCGATACATATCGCATGCTGATAGCAAAATACGAACGTAGCGTGCAAGATCTATGGCGCTACGTTTCGTAACTTGTGTCTAATTCCACTTAACCCGGGGCTAGGGGGCCGTATGAACCCATGTACTTGAAGATCCTCATGGTACTCATATGAACAGTCACAATCAAAGCGTGACTGAGATACATCCCTTTTTTAGATGACGACTCTATAACGAATATTATGGATTAAGAATACTGATCAGCGATACGGATTTGATATTTTTGGAACATCATGATGTCTTGCCGGCATCATTGAAAACTGTTGACCGCTTCTT
>JAVTVY010034834.1:0-14407 GCA_036873755.1 Hanleya hanleyi | reverse complement strand
AAATTCTATATTTAGTCCCACGGGCAAAATTGAACGGGTCGCTTTTAGAAAAGACTCGGCACGTTCGAGGCACGTTGTCGGCACGTTCGAGGGGAGAAGAATATGACATGGCAGCCGCATTCTCGGCTCTCGATTCATTTTGTTGTCTGCCGCAGTTGGAGTGCAAGTAAGTGTAAATTGTGACTAAAACTATTGGTGGCATTCTAAGCCGGTGAAACCATATGTTACGATAGTGGAGATTGGGGCGAGTGATTGTAATTTTCTGGTCTGTTTCCGACGTTGTTTATCTACCTCACTGAGACATGGAATATCGCACCCAATGCCTCTGATAAAGTTCAGGTATGCCAATTTGCAGTGGGAAGTTCAGACTGTTCAACATGGCCGGAGATAGGCTAATCATTTACTTCATTTTTACCTCCGTCGATCAGACGGAGGTCTAGGAATGCAACGTGAAATCTCCCGCCAAATAATTGTCATATGGGGAACCCACGACTCATGTGATTTCCAATAGGGTTTGTCATGGTTCCCGACGAAATTTTGAAGCAATGATTTTGGACACAATTGAAATGAAAGCTCGTGTGAAACACGGGCGAAGAGCGTTTCCCCAGACAATTTTGTAACACATAATTTGGTACTCACAGGGCTTAAGATCTCCCCAATTTGGGTACACCCCTATTAGGGGTGGCAATTGTTTTTAGGATGGGACAGAGTGGGGGGCAGATACCCCTGGAGGATGAGCAATCAGGAATCATCCCTGGTAGAAGGGATTTCTTCACCAATGGTTGAAACCCAGTGTGAGGCAATACCAATTTTATTTTGCGTTTCATGGGCCCACCGACATTATAAAATCGAATAAAAATAAAATTTCAAATTGCCACTTTTATATTTCCTACGAAAGTTTGAACATAAAGATTTTAACCCCCTTTTTATTCCTGATTGTATGAATTAGGCTGTTGTATTTTATCTGAAACAATGCCAGCAAATAAAAATGCCAAACGACAAAAAATAGATACCTTTCACTATAATTTTTCACTGTAAGTCAGCGAATTGTTGTTGTTGTAAAATGCTGCTAATACTACTTAGGCAATAACGACATTCAATGTAAATCGGGAACCTTTACTGGCTGTGTGATCTATCACTCTGTCTTGGTACTCATATTTCGACAGTGATGCAGTATGTCAGAGCTAGGAAATGAAGGCTATTTCAACAGCTCAGCCGATACAGCATGGTTTAAGTTACTGTTGAAGCATGAGACTGTTGAAACACATGCAAAATTCGCTAAATTCTTCTGGAAGAAAAACCACAGCCACAACAAAATGATGACAATGTTAGATTTGAGGTGTATGTTAGCAGTTAAGATGTGACTTAACTTACAGTTTTTGACCTTGAGAAAATAAGTCAATGTCAGTCATATTCATAGGCCTCAGGTTCTGATCCATCACCAGCTGCATATGTGGCATGACAAGAAAGATGAGCAAACAGAGAGACAGACAGACAGATGACACGGAAAATTCAGTTCATTTTGGGGCATCATTACATATCATCTTCAAAGTCTAAATATTCTGTCAAAATGCACAAGAACACACCATTTTACTTCAATTATAGAGAAGAAAAGTAACTCCGAGTAGGAATCAATTTATTCTGTATATTTTGCTATTAGTTATAGCATCTTCAGCAGTGAACAAAGTTACAAACAGCTCCATACGCACAGTATATATACAAGGCATAATGTGATCTTAGCCAATACGCATTTATGAATAGGTAAGCCAGTAAATTATATCAGGTTGGACAGATATTAAAATGCCGTCATTTTCAGAAATTGTTAAATGTTAAGCGATAACCGGACAGAGATCTACAAATGGTGTGATTCAGGTGTATAACTGTTACCACGATTCAGTCATAATATTGTCTGTAATATATTTATGTCGACAAGGAATACACATAATTATTTGATAATATTATTAACTGTATCTTGTTTATGATTAATATGAACTTTTTATTTGCTGGAATCCAGCCATTTGTTCCATATGGGCAATATTCTCATCAGCCATCACCATTCAATATGAATGTGATACATGTACAAGTCCATGGTCATTGATACAGTATGGTGAAGGTGACCTGTAACACCAGTATACAAAATTATACCGAGCGCATTGAATCCTCACCACATGATGCTGAGGCAGATCAGAACGGAGTGTCGGTAAAATCAGGTGTGTTTTGTAGAGGATTCTCTCAATGATGATGACAAAATATGAAGTGTTGATGTGTCGGGCCTATAGCACAAAATCACAAGCAAATTGGTACAACTAGGCACACAGGGTCTCATTTCTGCCGCTAACGTGTTGATTTGGGTGGGGGCATCCTCTCAGGGGGAGGTGGGGCTGGGAAGGGGCCTAATGTCTCAAGCAGTATTCAAGGTTTTCCATCAATATACTCTATTCCATACCCCAATATTTCAAGCACGTGAAATCAGACAAAACTTATGTGTGGGGAATGTGACTTCCACATCCCTGGCTGGACATGCTAGTGGGGAACCCTCAATCCCAGGTTAATTACCATTGGTGGAGTTAACGTGCAACAAATGCAAAATTGAGCTTGGCATCCGGCCCTATGTTATTCAGCGATGTATTCCCCTACGGACCCTGTTGCCTCGACGAAGGTCTTTGCGCTCATCCAGCGCTTGTTACCTAAAACAATGGTCTCAGTGTAATATCTGACCCCTGAGCGGGTGTCGCCAAGCTGGGGAGTCGAGAAAACACGGCCGTTGAGGAGTGACACGGATAATATCGATCCGGTAATTTCCAACTAGCCTAGACTTCACCTGATGGAACTGTGGTAATTTATTCTATACATGAATGCAGAATAGGTATGGGTATCATACTGATGAGATAACGTGAACATTTCGAACGCAGTAAAAACTTATTTATGCTACGAAGTCTAACCGGGAATGTGAATGAGCGCTGCGACTATTCGCGAACAATAGATGTGACGTAGAAGCCAAGTCATAGTACACGGGCCGTTCGAGCTGACAAACTAGTTGACTTTGCTGGGTATATACGTATGTCGTCCTGTATTAATTTTCATAAACAGGCAAAAGAAACAAGACACAATGTCGTCGGTGAAAGAGACTCTAAAGCTCATAATGAAGAAACTGGACAAAATTATTACAGGCGACAAGTTCAAGGAACAAATGGACCGGACAGAGACTCGAATTGTGAGTAAATTCGCTACTCTGCTACTCTGATCGAAAAACAAGAATCTAAAATCTTCGCCTTGGAGAAGGAAAATGATACAATAAATTACAAGCGTCTGGTCCGTCATACATAGTTCAGCCGTCGTCCATTAGAGAATATCCGCGTCCATAATCCAAAGACCTATTCCGTATAACAATATTAGCACCAAATTAAAAAAGACAATCATGTATACATAAACATAGGCTTGTTTCCTGCAAGAGAGAAGCGGTCAACAGTTTTCAATGATGCCAGCAAGACATCATGATGTTCCAAAAATATCAAATCCGTATCGCTGATCAGTATTCTTAATCCATAATATTCGTTGTAGAGTCATCTAAAGAATGATGTATCTCAGTCACGCTTTGATTGTGTCTGTTCATATGAGTACCATGAGGATCTTGAAGTACATGGGTTCATACGGCCCCTAGCCCCGGGTTAAGCGAATTAGACACAAGCTACGAAACGTAACGCCATAGATCTTGCACGCTACTCTCATATTTTGCCATCAGCATGCGATATGTATCGCCAAATTTGAGAAACTTTGAGTGGAGGCTGTGTTATGAGCATGAAAAAGACCAGGACGAAATAGCACGGCTGTTCAGGAAAATTGAGGAGTTACAAACAAAACAGAGTGACTCGGAACAATATATATGGAGGGAAAGTGTACGGGTATATGGAATTGGTGGAGACAACAAGCATGAAACGACAGAGGAGTGTGAAAGGAAAGTTCTTGATCTATTTAATAATAAAGCGGGGATGAGCATTGAGTCACGAGACATTCAGATAGTCCACCGACAGATACTGAGCGTCCGGATTTGGAAAGCAAACCAAGAGGCATACTCGTCAAATTTCTGTCCAGAAAATCTAAAATAGAAACAATCAGAAAACAGAGAGCACTTAAAGGCACCAAGTTGGTGATCCGTGAAGATATCACAGTGAAAAACCAGCTTTTGTTGAAAACGGCATCCGCCCATCCTTTGATTTTATCAGCTTGGTCCCGAGATGGCAAAATTTTAGCAAAAAATTACAGTGAAGAAATCAAACAAATTATTTCAACAAACTCTTTGATCGGCACGCGGACTTCACCTATTAGGCCCCCAACACCAGTAACCAGCCAGCTCTTCAAAACACCCGCTGCACAAAACAACAGAGATCCACGCCACACAAAGATCGGGGATCCATGAAGACGATCACCCGAGAGGAAAGGACTAAAACAAGGGGTGAGGTGCTTTATTTACCATAGCAACCCTGTACAGGTCAACTAGCTGACAAGAATTGTATATAAAATGTCAAAAATGAAAAAATGAATTGACCTTCGAGTAAGACGATTCTAAATGTGTTCTCAATGCTCCATTATATAATGTGAATTACACACCGGCTATTAGTGGAGAATATATTGCTAATCGCTTTTGCCGGCAACGATTTGGTGTAAGACTCACGAAATATAATTGACAAAGGATCTGCTGCAAGTTGTATTGTCAGTCTTTTGTCCAGGATATTACCTTTTCAATGGGAGGTCTTACACCAAAGCCTTGCCATTTTGCCTCTCTGAATACTCGAACAAGACCGGACTATTTAAGTAAATGTATACATAGAGAAATCTACTATGTGCATCAACAGCTTGTGAAATTATTCTGGCTAATATGAAGATATTATTCATAAGTGTCCCATACTTCATGTCAATCCATGCATGTTTACCTTTATAATCCATACTTCATGTCAATCCACGTTTACCTTCATGCACCAATTAATACTATCTAGAAATAAATTACCAGAAAGAGGAGATATTCGCTGAAATCAAAGACTACAGTTTAAGAACTAATTACATGATACCATACATGTTTAACATCATACATTTATTGTTCACGAGTATATTCTACATGTACGTTTGCAAAATACAAACTGGTGTTACAGGGAAGAGTGTTCGGTGGGAATCAGTCCTATCTTTTAACCCATTTATTATATTCTTTCCGGATTTTCGACTTAATCTGGACACTGGTCCCTAAATGAAAACATATTAACAGGGACATTGTTTCTCGTGACATTCTTTCCTTTCACATCAGCACGCTATCCCATACACCAAATTAATGTATAACGAAATGATTTGCTGAATGGCCACCACAACACTACATGTATAACATATGAAGGGATGTTGATGTAAATGTCGCAAAAATAGGTCCATCCTTCATGTAAGGGATCACGAGAGCAAATCACTGTGGATTATGAAGAGAACATGTTAGTAACTTCAAGGGAGAATAGGGGGGTGGTGGTTGGCTTATTGTAAAGTGATGATTCTCCATATAGCAGATGGAGAACTCGTACGGTTACAAGAGTCCCGATTTCGAGTTTTGATATGTAAAAAAAGGCTATACAATTCCACATTTTATATTGACCTCGCTAAGAACAGGAGAAACGAGAAACAATGTGAGAAACATGGCTCTTTGTATATCTGATCAACAATCAAGCGAACTGATGAGCACATGACGTTCAAGTTTCAAGGTTATTTATTCGGCTGATGAAAGCAGGAGCAGTATAGCGTTTAGCATGGTAAGTGTACCAAGGTGAGCAATGTTGTTGAACAACTCCCGAGCTGTTTGTGAACAAAAACAACATATCCTATTCTATAGACAGAATGAGCAACATTGAGTAGTCTCCCTTAGATAAAGTTAGTCATTTCTACTATTCTCTCTTCATATTTTTATTATGTCAGATATGTCAGTTTGATTTTCTCAGCCTTTGACTGATGGTCGGTTATCCCCCTTGGTTCAGCGAAAGAATGTCATTACCAAGTCCATTGTCATTTGAAGTTTTAAATGTGAAATATTCTGGATCAATATTTCTCTCCCGTTTTGCCTCGCTGAAGACAGGCTACAGTAGTTCCCTTGGGTAGACGGAATGAGCGGCCCAAGTAAACCTTGCGGCTCCAAAACAACCCATGATGCAATGCGTAACATTGACAGCCCTTCTCACATGTTTACATCAGAAAAGGCAGTGACCAGTGACATGCATGGAAGTTTGTTTTGGGGCAGCATGAGCCCCATTGAGTAGTCTCCCTTACAAAAATGGGTTGTCTTTTCAAATTTTCTCTCTTCTAATTTTCATCATGTCAGATATGTCGGTTTGATGCCTGGTAAGTGTATCAAGGTGAGCAATGTTGTTGAACAACTCCCGAGCGGTTTGTGAACAACAACAACATATCGTATACTTTCGACAGAATGAGCAACATTGAGTAGTCTCCCCTAGATAAATGTGTTGTCATTTCTATTATTCTATCTTCATATTTTCATCATGTCAGATAGGTCAGTTTGATTTTCTCAGTCTTTGACTGGCGCCAGACGGTCGGTTATCCCTCTTGGTTCAATAACGTCATAGCATTCCCAATTCTATTATCCACAGTGTGTAGTCTCCCTATCCTAGTCTTTCACTGATGGCCGGTTATCTCCCTTGGTTGAATGATGTTATGTCATTCCAAGTCCTGTCAGATACGCCAGTTTGGTATTGCTTCAATTTCCCTTTGCGACAGACAAGCCATATCGAGTAGCCTTGGGTAGATGAAATATAATTTCCCCGACATTCTCTCTTCAATTTTCAGTCATGTCAGATTCGCCAGTTTGGTATTTCACTAACAACAACAACAACATATATTCTTTAGACAGAATGAGCAATATTGAGTGGTCCCCCTTAGATAAATGTGTTAGTCATTTCTATTATTCTCTCTTCATATTTTCATCATGTCAGACAGGTCGATTTGATTTTCTCAGCCTTTGACTGGTAGTCGGTTATCTCCCTTGGTTCAGCGAAAGAATGTCATTCCCAAATCCATTATCATTTGAAGTTTTAAATGTGAAATATTCTGGATCAATATTTCTCTTCCGTTTTGCCTCGCTAAAGACAGGCTACAGTAGTTTCCCTTGGGTAGACGGAATGAGCCTCATTGAGTAGTCTCCCTTAGGAAAATGGGTTGTCATTTCAAATTGTCTCTCTTCTAATTTTCATCATGTCAGATACATGTACATGTATCTCGGTTTGATGCCTGGTAAGTGTACCAACATGAGCAATGTTGTTGAACAACTCCCGAGCTGTTTGTGAACAACAACAACATATCATATACTATAGACAGAATGAGCAACATTGAGTAGTCCCCCTTAGATAAATGTGTTGTCATTTCTGCTATTCTCTCTTCATATTTTCATCATGTCAGATAGGTCAGTTTGATTTTCTCAGCCTTTGACTGATGGTCGGTTATCCCCATTGGTTCAATGACGTCATAGCATTCCACGTAGACTCCCTATCCTAGCTTTTCACTGATGGCCGGTTATCTCCCTTGGTTGAATGACGTACTGTCATTCCCAGTTATGTCAGATACGCCAGTTTGGTATTTGGCTCCAATTTCCCTTCGCAACAGACAAGCCATATTGAGTCGTCCCCCATGGGTAGATAAAATATAACTTCTCCAACATTCATTCTTCACTTTTTAGTCATGTCAGAAACGCCAGTTTGGTATTTCGCTAACAACAACAACATATATTCTATAGACAGAATGAGCAACAATGAGTAGTCTCCCTTAGATAAATGTGTTAGTCATTTCTAGTATTCTCTCTTCATATTTTCATCATGTCAGATATGTCATTTTGATTTTCTCAGCCTTTCACTGATGGTCGGTTATCCCCCTTGGTTCAGCAAAGTTTTGATAATAACAGTGTGTAGACACCATGAGTGCATGGACATAAAATGGCACCAGAATATCGGTATATGGTCATACAGGAGAATGGCTACAATGTTCCAACTGCCCAAATCATCCCTATTCACCTCAGTTTATGGTAGCATTTTTGTTTTAGTAGGAAATCTTTTGTGGTTTTGGTTGTTCCATGTTCTGTATAGCTCCTTTCCCTTCACCAGGCACAGTATATGTACTTCAATCCACCGTTCTCAATATTGCCATTAGTCTGTCTTACTTGCAGCCTCCTCTGCTAATTTCTGGGTAGTCCAATTTCCTTTATCCCTATGCTACGTACAAAAAAGATCCATGTTTTAACATGTTTAAAGAAATAAATAAATGGTGAAATTGTCTGTAACTATTGGGATGCTGATGGGGAAATATGTAAGTAGGGAAATTCTACAAAATATTTGACCAGTATATCACCTTACATGTTCCATATCATTCACGTACCACTCGGTGCAATTACAATTATAAAATGAATAATAATAAACACAATATCAGAAGGTCTTTCCAGCTATACAGTGTGAGTTTCAGTTCTGTTTTATTTGTAAACGCAGTTTCTATTTCATGGAACTGCAAATTTAAAGATGTACTTCCATTACGGTATTCCCTCTAGTAATTCAATCTCCCTATCAATATTCAATCACCTCCAATTTTGGGTACAAAATTCAATCGGTGGTTCTAATAAATTTGATCACCCTCTAAAATCATTGAAATAACAAATATATAATGGATTATCTGCATGATTTTGGACCATTATCAACTTTCTGTTCTAATAAATCTGATCACCCCCAAATTTTATGGTGGGAAATTGCACTTCCTGTGATTGAATTATTAGAGGGATTACCGTGACCGTACCTTTATCTTTTGTGAATTAGGATTGACATGGTTCTCATTACTAACGAGGCTAAACGGTCTGTCTACTTGCACATTTCAGTCACCTACTTCTCAGTTTCACCTGCTACTGGAATACATACATACTAAATGAGAACCAATTAGAAATACTATTGAAATCTATGATTATACATGTACTTTGCTTGGAACACTTTTTTCTTCAAATTTTGCCTTTTGTGTTTGCTACATCTGTTTTATTTCATATAGTTAATATGTAAATAGGTCTGTGTATTAATAAATAAGCTATTTTCATGCAACCTTTATATTTTCCTAAACGGATTATCTTTCATTCTGTTGCACGAGTGCTTTAACCTATTGTTCCCTTCATGGTTGCAGATAATGTATCACTTGGGGTGGGACGTTGCTACATTTTGATGTGTTTCCACTGCAACATCGTATTGTGATGATGCGAAACAATTTCAGATCATTGCGCTTTACATATTGACGCCAGCTGGCATTACAATAGAAATGTCACACTGAACGCGGATATGTCCAAATAAAATGTATCACAATGACCAAGGTGGATTGCAATGCCACCGAAGTAGTATAGAAAGAGTCTTAATTCCCTATTGCTCCCCACTGCGCCTGCGCAGAACCTGTTTTGACGTCACAATTGGGGGAGATTGGGGAGCATTGGGGAGCTGTGAGATTATTGGGGATTTTGAAAATATGCAAATGAGAATGGGGAGCTGTGAGATTATTGGGGATTTTGAAAATATGCAAATGAGGTCAATGGGTGCATGTGCACTCATTGACACCGGTGTCAATGAGTGCACCTCCACGAAAAAAAAAAAAAAGTTCCGGCAAAAAAAAATAAAAAATGTATTCATGCGCGGTGATGCGGTTTGGCCGTGGTTTTGGCGGTAATTCGGTCTCGGGAAAAAACTTCCGCGGAGAAAAAGTAGTCCCTAGATAAAATGGTCCGATTGGGTCGACTGAGGTATCAAAGTGAAGCTTATGTGAAGGGGCATCTAATGGGCTGGGTGTGGGGTTGAACTATCGGCCTTCTGCGCATGCGCGGTGGTCGAAGGGTATGAAAATAGCCGTGTTGGAGCTAGGCAAGCCCCTAAGGGTCCGATGGGGTCAAGTGAGGTATCAAAGTGAAGCTTATGTGAAGGGGCATCTAATGGGCTGGGTGTGGGGTTGACATATCGGCCTTCTGCGCATGCGCGGTGGCCCAAGGGCATGAAAATAGACGTTTTGGAGCTAGGGGAGCCCCTAATGTATATAGAAAGTCTTTGGAGTCTATTGCTCCTCACTGCGCATGCGCAGAACCTGGGGTCGATATGGGCTATTCACGGTTCGAATGCGTCCTGGAAGGTGTCATCTTGTAGTTCTCGGGGTGTACATTCCGATTTGAGGGATGTCCGCGTCATCTGTGACGTCATTGATGACGTCATCGGTACGAGTAGTAGCGAAAGTGGACATTTTGCGGGTGCGTGTGGGTGAGTTTGGTGTAGAGATGCACCATCCTTAGTCCGAATGCGTCGTGTGAGGTGTCATTTTGTAGCTCTCGGGTGTACAATCCGAATTGAGGCCTGTCAAAAAAAGCACAAAATTAACACCAACTCCCATCATGCTACTCCCCAAAGAAAAACATTTTTTAAAATTTTTTTAACCCTTTTTTGAAATTATTTGAAAAAAATTATACCCTTTAACCACCGCGCATGCGCAGAATCACCCTAATTCAATCCCATATCCAGTCCATCAAATGCTCCTTCACGTCAGCTTCAATTTGATACCTCACTCGAAAAAACGCCCAAAAAATTTTTTTAACTCCATATTTTCATCCTCACCATGTCAGGGTCAAAATTTCTTTTTTTTTTTTTTTTGAGGTAGTGGATCGAGTGAAGTATCAAATTGAAGCTCACGTGAAATGCTTCACATTGACACCTCACTCGACCCCATTGGACCACTAGGGGCTCCCCTAACTCCAAAAAGGCTATTTTGAAGATCGATATGGATCTTCTTTTTTCTTTTTTTTTCAATTTTAATTTTGGAGGTAGTGGGTCGAGTGAGGTATCAAATTGAAGCATTTCATGAATGCTTCACATTGATACCTCACTCGACCCGATTGGACCATGAGGGACGCCCCTAACCCCAAAAAGGGCTATTTTGAAGATCGAGATCGATCTTTTTTTCTTTTATTTTTATTTTGGAGGTAGTGGGTCGAGTGAGGTATCAAATTGAAGCATTTCATGAATGCTACACATTGATACCTCACTCGACCCCATTGGCCCACTAGGGGCTGCCCTAACTCCAAAAAGGCTATTTTAAAAGATCGATCTTCAAGATCGATCTTTTTTTTCATTTATTTTATTTTGGAGGTAGTGGGTCGAGTGAGGTATCAAATTGAAGCTTAGGTGAAGGGCTATCTAATGGACTAGGTGTGAGGTTGACATATCGGCCTTCTGCGCATGCGCGGTGGTCCAAGGGTATGGAAATAGCCGTGTTGGGAGCTAGCGAAGCCAATAATGGTGCAATGGGGTCGTATGAGGTATCAAAGTGAAGCTTATGTGAAGGGGCATCTAATGGGCTGGGTGTGGGGGTTGAACTATCGGCATTCTGCGCATGCGCGGTGGCAGAAAACAGGCATTTTGGGTGCTATGTAGGGGTGTGTTTGGGTTAGAGATGGGCTAATCACGGTTCGAATGGGTCGTGTGAGGTGTCAAAGTGAAGCTTGTGTGGGGTAGAGTCAGAATGGTGTGGTTTTGAATGCAAGTCGCGTCAATCTGCGCATGCGCAGTTGGTTGTATTAAGTAAAGTGGCCATTTTGGGGCAGTACATGAAGGTGTTTGGGGTAGAGATGGACCGCTATGGGTCCGAATGGGTCGTGGAGGGTGTCAAAGTGAAGCTTGTGTGGGGTAGAGTCAGAATGGCGTGTTTTTGAATGCAAGTCGCGTCAATCTGCGCAGGCGCAGTTGGTTGTACTAAGTAAAGTGGTCATTTTCGGTCAGTACATGAAGGTATTTGGGATCGAGATGGGCTATTCACGGTTCGAATGCGTCCTGGAAGGTGTCATCTTGTAGTTCTCGGGGTGTACAATCCGATTTGAGGAATGTTCGCGTCATCTGTGACGTCATCGGTACGAGTAGTAGCGAAAGTGGACATTTTCGGGCAGTACATGAAGGTATTTGGGATCGAGATGGACTATTCACGGTTCGAATGCGTCCTGGAAGGTGTCATCTTGTAGTTCTCGGGGTGTACATTCCGATTTGAGGGATGTTCGCGTCATCTGTGACGTCATCGGTGACGTCATCGGTACGAGTAGTAGCGAAAGTGGACATTTTCGGGCAGTACATGAAGGTATTTGGGGTCGAGATGGGCTATTCATGGTTCGAATGCGTCCTGGAAGGTGTCACCTTGTAGTTCTCGGGGTGTACATTCCGATTTGAGGGATGTCCGCGTCATCTGTGACGTCATTGATGACGTCATCGGTACGAGTAGTAGCGAAAGTGGACATTTTGTGGGTGCGTGAGGGTGAGTTTGGTGTAGAGATGCACCATCCTTAGTCCGAATGCGTCGTGTGAGGTGTCATTTTGTAGCTCTCGGGGTGTACATTCCGAATTGAGGCATGTCCGAAGCATCTGTGACGTCATCGATGACGTCATCAGTAGGAGTATTAGCGAAAGTGAGCCTTTTGGGGCAGTGCAGGAAGGTATTTGGTGTAGAGATGGACCATCCGCGTTGCGAATGCGTCGTGTGGGGTGTCATGTTGTAGCTCTCGGAGTATAGACCCTGATTTCAGGGATATTTATAGCATCTGTGACGTCATTGGTGACGTCATTAGTACAAGTTGTAGCGAAAGTGGGCATTTTTAGCAGTGAAGGATGTTATTTGGTGTAGAGATGGACCATCCGCGGTCCAAATGGACCGTGTGAGGTGTCATCTTGTAGCAACACCCACCAACACCATTCTTAATGCTTCAACGCCCTGGTGAAATAGCTCAGAAGCTCTGATATTCCATGGAATTGTCACTAATTCTTCGAAATGCAGTGATGCCCGTCAACGCCCGTCGTTACACCTTAACACTCTAACATAACGCCATGATATAGACCGGAGAGAGAACAACAACAGCAACAACAACAAGGATGACACACGAGAGAACAACAACAACAAGAAGTTTTTTTCATATAGTTTATTCTCCCCAATGTTACATCATACCCACGCTGGGGGAGCCGCGTTGGGTATATTTACAATTCAAGAAGATTCTTATCCAATCAGAGGCCACCATTTGCATGTTTCATATTCGTTCCTGTCCGTTAGATGTATTCTTGTCCAATCAGAAGTCTCCATTTCAGAAAGTGCCATCTGAACCGTTTATTCTAATCATCGTCGGGCAGGCCAGGATACCGTTGAGGCAACATATCCTCAGATAGTTGTTTGCGCATTCTGAGTATCTATCAGTGCGTGGGTGAATACTTTCATCCGATGTGAGGTGTGAGGTGTCAAAGTGAAGCTTGTGTGGGGTAGAGTCAGAATGGTGTGTTTTTGAATGCAAGTCGCGTCAATCTGCGCATGCGCAGTTGGATGTATTAAGTAAAGTGGCCATTTTGGGGCAGTACATGAAGGTGTTTGGGGTAGAGATGGACCGCTATGGGTCCGAATGGGTCGTGGAGGGTGTCAAAGTGAAGCTTGTGTGGGGTAGAGTCAGAATGGCGTGTTTTTGAATGCAAGTCGCGTCAATCTGCGCAGGCGCAGTTGGTTGTAGTAAGTAAAGTGGCCATTTTCGGGCAGTACATGAAGGTATTTGGGATCGAGATGGGCTATTCACGGTTCGAATGCGTCCTGGAAGGTGTCATCTTGTAGTTCTCGGGGTGTACAATCCGATTTGAGGGATGTTCGCGTCATCTGTGACGTCATCGGTGACGTCATCGGTACGAGTAGTAGCGAAAGTGGACATTTGCGGGCAGTACATGAAGGTATTTGGGGTCGAGATGGGCTATTCACGGTTCGAATGCGTCCTGGAAGGTGTCATCTTGTAGTTCTCGGGGTGTACATTCCGATTTGAGGGATGTTCGCGTCATCTGTGACGTCATCGGTGACGTCATCGGTACGAGTAGTAGCGAAAGTGGACATTTTCGGGCAGTACATGAAGGTATTTGGGGTCGAGATGGGCTATTCATGGTTCGAATGCGTCCTGGAAGGTGTCATCTTGTAGTTCTCGGGGTGTACATTCCGATTTGAGGGATGTCCGCGTCATCTGTGACGTCATTGATGACGTCATCGGTACGAGTAGTAGCGAAAGTGGACATTTTGTGGGTGCGTGAGGGTGAGTTTGGTGTAGGGTGAGTTTGGTGTAGAGATGCACCATCCTTAGTCCGAATGCGTCGCGTGAGGTGTCATTTTGTAGCTCTCGGGGTGTACATTCCGAATTGAGGCATGTCCGAAGCATCTGTGACGTCATCGATGACGTCATCAGTAGGAGTATTAGCGAAAGTGAGCCTTTTTGGGGCAGTGCAGGAAGGTATTTGGTGTAGAGATGGACCATCCGCGTTGCGAATGCGTCGTGTGGGGTGTCATGTTGTAGCTCTCGGAGTATACACCCTGATTTCAGGGA
>JAVTVY010034833.1:0-14799 GCA_036873755.1 Hanleya hanleyi | reverse complement strand
TATTCCATACCATGATGTTACTGAATGAATTCCAGGAATATTCCATACCATGATGTTACTGAATGAATTCCAGGAATATTCCGCTGATACTGTAGTCGGGAAATATTTCCAAAGATGTTAAGGATTTTTTTTTTCGGTGTACAAGTACACAGGGCAGGCTACAATACTCACATTTCTCATTCGTGCTGCTTGCAGGCTTTCCATTGTAGGAGTCATATAGTTTTGTCTTTATCCACGTTAAGGCGTCTTCGCCCAGGATCAGCGTGTATTTCTTTCCTTTCCGATCGAATTTGTCAAACTGTATATGTGCAGCCGTATTTTCTCCATCGCAGCAAGGCTCCATAGTTTAGTAATGTTCGATAGACTGCTGTCTGAACGTCTCGGCGTTTCGCGGTCTGAATTTTTTGTTGTACGGTTAACGTGAAAACGGTCGTGCTGTAACCGAGGATGTTTCAGAATCCGGTTGAGAGGAGGGCGTGGAGATCACAATTCAAACGCCACGCGCTGGTATTGTGTGTATGGCCACATCCTATCATGGTATTGCTTTTTTCTCAACGTTTTCTTATTATTTCGAGAATGCTTAATTTTGATTTATGTTCAAGCGCTGCTGGATATGCTTCTGCAGCTGAATTTCGCCGGATTGCCAATGAATTGAGAATGGGTAAGGTATATCTATAATACGTTAGTTCTCAGCATATATCCAACTCTTTTCGAGAAAAATATTTACTACTTGTGAATGCGGATATACGATTGGCCGATACCAAATTGATAACCCATCCAATCAGATTCACGTGATGATTGGGGTAAGTTAATGTTGGTTACTAGTCTACATGAACTATACAGAGGTTAACCATTAAATTGACCCCGTCTTAAAGCGGCACTTGAACGTATTTTTGGAGGTAAAATTGCTCATTTTTGCTGGTTAACGTCAACCACAGAAACAGAACCATTGTATGCTACATGTAAATTTTATAAGGTACTGCCCCCCCCCCCCCACACACACACACCGGTAGGCCCTACTGGTGTGTACATGATTTTTTTTTCTTAATTATGATGAGCATTTGAAAAGAAATCCCCGAGTCCTAGCTCACTTCACTCATAGATCCTAACAGATCGATCGATACACTGGCTCGCGAGGATGAGCTATGCCAGACATCGGCCTCATTCAAATGTCCACCACTATATGTTCTCCCAAAGGTGTTTCTCCGACTGGTGGAACGCGACGTTAACCCGTAATTCTCTCTCTCTCTCTCTCTCTCTCTCTCTCTCTCTATCTCTCTTTCTCCGACGAGTGACGTCATAAATTCACGTGTAGTATCAAATACCAGTCCAGCAGACGCGCTGCAATCACCACAAAACAGCGATGACACCTTCAATTAGAAGTGCTGTGATTGGTGACTTTATTTTTAAAGCGAGGATAGCCACGAGCTTTACAGGCGAGGTTAGCCCTTAGCTTTACAGGCGAGGATAGCCCTTAGCTTTACAGGCGAGGATAGCCCTTAGCTTTACAGGCGAGGATAGCCCTTAGCTTTACAGGCGAGGATAGCCCTTAGCTTTACAGGCGAGGATAGCCCTTAGCTTTACAGGCGAGGATAGCCCCGAGCTTTACAGGCGAGGATAGCCCTTAGCTTTACAGGCGATGATAGCCCTTAGCTTTACAGGCGAGGATAGCCCTTAGCTTTACAGGCGAGGATAGGCCTTAGCTTTACAGGCGAGGATAGCCCCGAGCTTTACAGGCGAGGATAGCCCTTAGCTTTACAGGCGAGGATAGCCCTTAGCTTTACAGGCGAGGATAGCCCTTAGCTTTACAGGCGAGGATAGGCCTTAGCTTTACAGGCGAGGATAGCCCCGAGCTTTACAGGCGAGGATAGCCCTTAGCTTTACAGGCGAGGATAGCCCTTAGCTTTACAGGCGAGGATAGCCCTTAGCTTTACAGGCGAGGATAGCCCTTAGCTTTACAGGCGAGGATAGCCCCGAGCTTTACAGGCGAAGCCGATATATGACATCACTACGGGTGTATACACGTAGGCTAGTGGTGTCATATATGGGCTTCGCCTGCAAAGCCTGGATATCCCCTTGATATCATATTTTACATGTTTGGTCTGACCTAGTCATGCAGTCTATTCTGCGAGAGCACTTCGATTGAGCAAAACCTCACAATCACAGAACGTCTATTCACAGGACCAATAACACGGCATACAATCGATAGTGCATCCCTAGGGGTACTCGCTGGCTCTTGGAGCGAGAGTCACACTCAGAGTCATCTGTCTGTCTGGCCGTGCTTTGTTGTTCCTGGATAACGTCTCAAACTATTTTATAATAAGCTGTATTTCACGGAACATTAGGGATTTGCTGGTGGCTATATCCACACAAGAATCATACTCGTATGAACCATATACCACTGCAAAAAAAAAATGTGTTTTTTAACACAATTGGTGCTAAATGGCTTCAACACAAACATTTTGTGTTGGAATCAACACCAATTCATGTTGAAATCAACATATCAACAGAAAATCATATTGTTTTCAACACCAATTCGTGTTGATTTTAACAAAAATTGTATGATTTTCAACGCAATTCTGGTGCTAAAATGGCTTCAACACAATTATTTGCAGTGTAGTTTCATCATTCAAGAAAATAAAGTTTGAAAGTTACTGCTCCTCACAACCTGTACACGCGTGTTTTAGATGAAAGTTCGACAAAATTCAACTAAGAAGTGGTGAACTGTTTTTATTTTAGCCGATTAGACTACCTGGCATACATGTATCTAGAGGAATAAACATGCAGCAAATTACAAGTAAACGGATATACATGATATCAGAAATCGATGTACAACAGTGCAGCATCTTTTTTCTACACCTGTTCCTATACTAACAATCACATGCTTTGGATCGGCATCTTGAGGTGTTCTATGGTTATTGGGTTGTTTCGTGCGATGAAAAAAAGAAAGGAAAATAAAGATATGTACGCCACAGAAAACGAATTTAGATAGAAACACTCTATTTTAACTCCGAGATAACCCTTTTATACCTCCAAGAGCGGAGAGTATCTCTTAGATAGACACTATCGATTGTATGCCGAGAATAAGGGCCAGAGGAAGCGACTAGATCACGTCACTAGAGCAGTGCATGAAGAATTGAGAAAGGTATGATGGCCGAGAAGGGACATCGCTGTATTGTGTTATGAATCTGGACCGACACACGAAGGCAGGATGCGAAGTCGCGAAGGCAGGATGCGAAGTCTCGAAGCCAGGATGCGAAGAACGAAGGCGGGATGCGAAGCGCGAAGTCAGGATGCGAAGGCAGGATGCGGAGTGCGAAGCCACGATGCGAAGCGCGAAGTCAGGATGCGAAGCGCGAAGTCAGGATGCGAAGTCGCGAAGGCAGGATGCGCGAAGTCGCGAGGCCAGAATGCGAAGCGCGAAGTCAGGATGCGAAATCAAAACATGCAGCGCGAAGTCAGGATGCGAAATCAAAACAATGCGAAGCGCGAAGCCAGGATGCGAAGTGGCGAAGCCAGGATGCGAAGCGCGAAGTCGGGATGCGAAATCAAAACAATACATTGCAAAGACTGGAAGCGGAGCGCGAAGTCAGGATGCGAAGTCAGGATGCAAAATCAAAACAATGCGGAGCGCGAAGACAGGATGCGAAATCAAAACATCAGCATTGCGCATGATCCTATCAAAACGAGGCCGGTTTGTAGCCCTGATTCCTAATATGCATTGTAGGGGCAATTGAAGATTATTGCTGGTTGTTGTTATCACAGCAACGGAGGAAGTAAAATAATCTGATGTGTACCTTTGCTTTGCATTACTGATGTTTTATAGAAATTCACAAATGGTATTTTGAATATTTTCAGATCTGGCGTTTCGGGAATGATTAAAACCGACCCGAATAATTGATAATTAATATTCAAGCGCTCAAAGCTTTCGTAAGACTCTAAGTTAGCCTGGTGACTGTTCAAATTGACATTTTTATTCCAATCTTGCAAAATTTCCAGTTAGCCTGGTGTGTGAATGGGCCATACTATCTAGGAATAATTGAGAATTATTGCTTACCAGATAAATTGGTCTTTATATATAGTGTATATAGTGTAATTTTCCATGCTTGACAAACACGGGCTCTCGCTTTAAAATATGGCCATTTATGAGTATTATAGTAAGCTATATAATAATTTAGTGATTCTAAAAAAAAAATAGAAATATTAAAATTGAAAAAAAATTAAAATTTTAAAATTAAAAAAGCAATTTAAATAAAAAAAATTACAAAAATATATCTCTGACACAACAGTGCTACTTAGCCCTGTGTCCGAAACGATCCGGGCCAATTCTAAGATGGTGGTTTGTACAAATTTAGAATTGATGATATAAAATGTGAAATCAAGGATCAATATATCCATACATCCTTATTATGTGCTAATAAATATATACACACGGAAACAGATAGACTATTAACAAGCAGTAAGATAATTAGCTGTTAGTTTGGGGCTATTGTCTAAAACTCGTATGCTCGTCACTCCATGCCAAAAGCCTACGTACAGGGCAATATCGTAATTCGCGAACATTAGGCTGGTTAAAAAAGTTTCATTCCCTTATTCTTTTTTTCCTCCTCATCTTTGGAATCGACGCTCCGAGACCGAAGTCAAGCGACTTAGAAGTAGATATCTCAATAAATGTAGACTAAAATTTAATGAAACTAGATCCAGATACAAGCCAAACGATTTTTCTGCATGTTCAATAAACTAGTTGCATCATTCATCCTACGATGCATATAGTTTGGAGTCCGAAGTCGAGATTGTCAAGGCCGAGGCCGCCAAACATTGCCAATTCATTGTTTCTCTGTTTACGTCAACCCTTTGGAATATAAGCATAAATAAAGAGATATTCTTGTCTATTCTATATGGTACAAATCGGCCGTGTTCTAATTCAGAATTCTCCGTCAGTGTCCACCACAGAAACAGCCAAATCAAATAGTTCGATAAAACAGGTTTTGGGTGTGCATTTAAAACTTGCACAGTTATAAACCAGAATTGAAAATACACAAATTGATATATATTTGTTCAAATATTATTCGAAATTCAAAACCATCTATCACTGAGTGATAAGACCGCATGGTATCATAACGGTTCTCGGAAACGGTCTCAATCCCGCTAAAAACGCATGTCGCTCTCGCAATGGTCCTTTTCAGGGCCACCCAAAATTTACCGTCATCCCTCGAGGTGTAGGCCTATCGGCTCTGCAAAATCATGATCATCGACATGAATCGCTCAGCCTCATTATGGAATCACAACTGACCCTAATTAACAAATTTAATAATTTCTTTGATAGGCATTTAGAAGTCGGCGTATATAACACAAGGCTATTCTATGGATAACAACTTCTTTATTGCTGTGGAGCTGACGTTTCGTTGGAGATACTTCCAACTTTTTCAAAGCTAATTAGCTTTGAAAAAGTTGGAAGTATCTCCAACGAAACGTCAGCTCCACAGCAATAAAGAAGTTGTTATCCATAGAATAGCCTTGTGTTAAATTTAATAATAAGAGTTTGACAAAAATTTACGTGGAGGGTGTTCGTAGGCTATATCATGTTATTTAGTCCAAGTGTCATTTTCCGCCGCCAAACTGTCATACTAAAAATACCACGTGGGAGATAGCCGGATGCCATGGGAATTGGCCCATTTATGTTTGAATAAGAGTAACTGGGTTCCCGTTTTCAAGATATATTATTGCTGGTTATGAGTTCCCAAAAATATAGTGAAGACAGGAAATCATCCCTTGATAGAATAACAAAAATCCACAAAAATGAGGCAATGTTTTGGGATTTTATTTTCAACATCATTTTTAACATCATGCTAAACAGGAAATTAATTTTAACCAGCCTTGGGATGATCTGTCCTGCGAGAGTGTTAGCACTTCGTTGGTTAGCATAATGTTATTAATACTGCCACTTTGATCTGCTTAGCAATTTATTTGGTAAACAATAATTCTCAATTGTTTTTAGATGGTCTGGTCCATTCACACACCAGGCTAACTGGAAATTTTGTAAGATTGGAATAAAAATGTCAACCTGAACAGTCACCAGGCTAATTAGAGTCTTACGAAAGCTTTGAGCCCTTCAGTATTAATTATCAATTATTCGGGTCGGTTTTAATCATTCCCGAAAAGCCAGATCTGAAAATATTCAAATTACCATTTGTGAATTTCTATAAAACATCAGTAATGCAAAGCAAAAGTTACAAATTAGAATAATTTTACTTCCTCCGTTGTGATAATAACAATCAGCAATAATCTTCAATTGCCTCTGCAATGCATATTAGGAATCAGGGCTACAAACCGGCCTCGTTTTGATAGAATCATGCGCAATGCTGATGTTTTGATTTCGCATCCTGACTTCGCGCTTCGCATTGTTTTGAATTCGCATCCTGACTTCGCGCTTCGCATTGTTTTGATTTCGCATCCTGACTTCGCGCTTCGCATTGTTTTGATTTCGCATCCTGACTTCGCGCTTCGCATCCTGACTTCGCGCTTCGCATCCTGACTTCGCGCTTCGATTCCAGTCTTTGCATTGTTTTGTTTTGATTTCGCATCCTGATTTCGCGCTTCGCATCCTGGCTTCGCCACTTCGCATCCTGGCTTCGCCACTTCGCATCCTGGCTTCGCGCTTCGCATTGTTTTGATTTCGCATCCTGACTTCGCGCTGCATGTTTTGATTTCGCATCCTGACTTCGCCCTTCGCATCCTGGCCTCGCGACTTCGCATCCTGCCTTCGCGACTTCGCATCCTGACTTCGCGCTTCGCATCCTGACTTCCAGTCCTGACTTCGCGCTTCGCATCGTGGCTTCGCACTTCGCATCCTGCCTTCGCATCCTGACTTCGCGCTTCGCATCCTGCCTTCGTTCTTCGCATCCTGGCTTCGCGACTTCGCATCCTACCTTGGCGACTTCGCATCCTACCTTGGCGACTTCGCATCCTGCCTTCGTGTGTCGGTCCAGATTCATAACACAATACAGCGATGTCCCTTCTCGGCCATCATAGTAAGGTACAGGGCACCAGGGCTGAGCTGAATAATCAGCTGATAGTATCACACAAAAGAAGTAGACAGGGAAGGATAAGTTTGAATGACGGTGAAATGGCGTTATCGGTATTGTTGGGGCTTGGCGGTAATAACGATCGAGAGGCGTATCCTATCCGATTGTGAAGGATGTGTGGACAATTAGATTTAGATGAATATGTAGAGGAAGGATCGCGGTGAAGAGTCTGCTGTGATAAGTAGCTTGGGTGCATTGTGTATGATTACTGTGTTGAACGGCCCAATAGTGGCGAACTGACGGCGGAAGAGAAACTATAGTAGGAAAATACACAGTGGATTGTAAACGGACGGGGAATACTAGGGAGTTGGGGGAAGGGAACAAGCTATATAGGGTCCAGGCAGCACAACCAAGGGTAGAGCGTTATGGAGTTACGGTAGGGCGTTACTGCGTCAAGACAGGGTGTTAAGATAGGGCGTTAAGATAGAGTGCTAAGACGTTCAGATGAACATTAGGGCGTGACGACACGCATCATGCGTTAGTTTCAAATCCATGGAATATCACGTGATCATTTAGACCATTCGGAGCTTCTGGGTTATTTTTGTAGGGCGTTGAAGCGTTAGGATAGACACCAGTGTGTTGTAACGTCCATAAACATGGTTTATCGTTGCCTTGATTGCAGATACTACGATATGATGTGGCTCCAGAAGACTTTCCATATAGACACCGAGACTTCAGAAGCCGATAAGCCGGTTGCCGCTTTCACTGAGATCCTACTCACTGATGTGGATAATGAGACTGAGAGTCTACCCGGTGCTTCTGAGAGTTTACCGACTAATACCTAGAGCCCAACCACTATACTGAAAGCTCGGCATCAGATATTTAGGCTACGTCCCAGGAAAGTCTTGCATGAGGAGGACGCCGGTCAGGATAATTTACAGCAGGCGTACATCCACATGCGTCCAATATCATGAAAACTGCCATGGCCCTCTATAAAAATTCTATAGCTTGTTTCCACTGGATACTGACGGGCGATCCCACGCATAAGGTCATCATAAAAATCATGCGTCTCTTGGAAGAGGATATGGGCCTGCCACCCACCGAGGCTCTGAATACGAAAGCGAAACAGCTGCTCCAGAACATGTTGCCGTTACAGCATCCTGGGCTGCAATTAATTTCAATATATAAGTACGGTATTTATAGTTGATAATTATTTCTACTTAGACAAAGTATTTATATTTCATTTAGGGCAACACATGAGTGATTAAAACAAAATATCACCCGACACATCGAAGTACAGTTGGTTCCGTTTCTAAATGAGTGTCATATAATATTATCAACGTTTCACAGACTCGCCCATATTAGTGTCACATGCATACTAAACGCCATAGATGTCACGATCATGTTGAATAGTGATAAGTCAATTCTAGTAAATAAATTATAGGTGACATATATTGTGCATCTATAGTGTAGGAATATTCGTGCAAACTGCATTTGTATATCGATGTAAGAGAAGAAAAAAGGCTTCAGCATATAATGTCCTTCTCCAATGCTTTTTGTTTTTGTTTTTGGAAAACATGTCGTACCTAAGCAGCAGCCCAGGAAAACATGTTCTAGATCATATACAGGTTATTAGATTAGTAACCGGACATTTGTTCCTTCTGGACATTCTTTCATTTTACACCGTTCCTTCAATGCCATTCATGATTCATATGTACCGTATAGGTTAAGACCGCAAATCTCATAGTCTCAACACAGTCTCTCTGAGTTTATGGCGAGAAACGGACCGGATTTGGTATCGCTAATTTTCACCGTTCCTTCGAACGCATTTTACGTAGGAAGAAGGATGTGCAAAGGTGCCTTAACTGTCATGACCTTCTCAAGAGTTATAGCAATTGTATGAATTATTCCATACACCCTATATGATATATACATGGGTCTAACAGTTGACAGTGAAAACTTAATTAAGCTATCCAATACATGGAAGTGCAAAACCACTCCTAATATGATAGCGGGCTAGCTGTATTAAGGGTATATATCGAATCGTATTGTACATAACAGAGTTATTTCCCTTCAGGTGTATGAGAAGACAGTACAACCACGAAAAAAGCAGAAAACCCCAAATACATTAAGGTCTGGTACACACGAGCCAATTTTCCTGACCAGTGAGACCAAATTTATGGAAGACTGCTTCGGTCATTCACTGTATCCTGCTCTGGTATGACCATTGTCTATAATACAAGCTTGTAAGCAACTCTGAGATCCATATTTAGCTAGCCGGGACATTTTTTTTTTTCCTGAAATATAAATAATTTATTCACACGAAATCACTACACTATGTACAGAAATTTACAACACAGTGCAAGTTAAAATAATATTATCACAATGAGACAAGGACTAAATTGAATACCACGTATTACATAATACAATCTGAACCAGGAATTAAAACATATAACGTAGATTAGCATTTTGTACAATGCAAAATGCATCGTTTCGACACCAAGTCTTGATAAACATGTTACGATTCAATCTAACAAAATCCACTTGAATTCTAGATTTTATCTTGGCCCTGGCTCCCATAACAATATTGGCCGGGACATTCTACTTACAGTCTCAACAAACATACATTGACCATTAGGGTCTTACAGGACTTATATACCAGTATATCGATAAAATAGCAAAACACAATTTGGACGTCGACTGACTACTGAATGTGAGTGCATGGTGCTTGTATTTGGCTATATTTAAACATACACGCTTAAAACTGAAGTGTTGAAACTTACTCGTAAAGTGTTGAAATAACCTTTTAAGGGTGTCCACAGTGACTGCTCTTATAGGTGTAGTCCCTGTGGGCACCCTTAAAGTTTTATTTCAACACTTTAGTTTTAAGCGTGTACGTGTACACCGGGTCAGGTTCTCCGATGACTTTATATGATATATCGTATACTCATAATAGGAAAACACAATCTGATCGACGGCTATCTACTGAATCTGGGGTATAACATTGTAATTGATTATTCATTCAGCCACAGCATGCGTGCTCACATCTCCATTACACCAAGCCAATTTCTACGTTCTCGCTAAGGTTCGGAGTGGGAAGGTAGAAACTGGCTTGACGAAATGAAGATGGTACGCTCAACACACGGGGTTCTCCGTCGACTTTAATGGTGTATCGTATAAAATAGAAAATCTAAATTTGGGCATGGTCAACCACCTATGCCAACGATAGTCGAACCTGATTCCTCCAAACACTCACAATCTGCATGAGAAGTTTCGCAACCTCCGCGTAAAAATCGATCGAGACTTTTGATTATGTTTTTTCCGCGACATTCTCTCGAAGAATTTCCGATCGTATCGGGATTTCCTCGAGAAGACAAAGGACAATAGTAGTATAGAGAGGACGGATAAAGTCATATTTTCCAGGGAGGTAACTCTTGGTTCCCGTGGAGTTTCCGCCAGGGGGCGCCACCAGCTTACAGGTATGACGTCACTTCCGGTCTGTGTGAATGGTGCGTGACCTGTGAACATGATAGGACATGTACTGACCTGTCTGTGGGGTTTTTCCACAATGATGTCGTTCACCTTCGTGTCTCTTCGGTGACCTCCGTGTCTTCTCGGTGAGGTCCGTGTCTCTTCGCACTTGAGCTGACCTGTATCCTTTCATCCCGTCTCTGACATTGGAGCATGTTTAGACATGTTAGGGGATTCCTCCGCGGTGATGCGGTTTGGCGGTGATGCGGTCTGCCTCCGCGGACAGAAAGTAGTCCCAAGTATATAGAGGGCTGAGGGTATATCTGACTGTATGGAATGCATGTATTGACTTGTGTCTGGGTTTTTTCCATCACGGGGAGTGCGCAGATGTATGACGTCACTTCCGGTCTGCGTGAATCGGACGTGACCTGGGTATGACTGTATGGGATGTACTGACTTGGTTCTGGGTTTTTTCCATCATGCGGCGGTCACGTGATTAGGAGTGCATGTACGGACTTGTATGCCGTCCATTCATTTGAGTCGGGGACTTGGGGTCCCTACGGAAGGATTTTGCAAGTCATGGGTGGGTGTATGTAAAATGAGGATTTGTCTCGAAAATATAAAAAGCGGAACACGGACTTTACCACTAAAATAGGGGGAAACCCCTATCAACTCTATCCCAAAGGGCTAATATCGGTCCCTGGCTTATCGGGTTCTGCCTGGAGTGGGTGTATGTAAAATTAGGATTTGTCCCGAAAATATAAAAAGCGGAACACGGACTTTACCGCTAAAATAGGGAAAAACTCCTATCAACCCTATCCCAAAGGGCTAATATCGGTCCCTGGCTTATTTCGGGGCCTGCTGAGAGAGTGGGGGAGTGGGTGTATGTAAAATTAGAATTTGTCCCGAAAATATAAAAAGCGGAACATGGACTTTACCCCTACAATAGAGGAAAACTCCTATCAGCCCTATCCAAAAGGGCTAATATCGGTCCCCGGGCTTATCGGAGTCTGGGTGCATGGGTGGGTGCATGTAAAATCAGGATTTTTCTCGAAAATATAAAAAAACGGAACACGGACTTTACCCCCTAAACTAGGGGAAAACCCCTATCAAGGGCGTATATTGACTCCCATTGACCTTTGACCTCCAGTATAGAGTGCGTATATTCATTACCATTGACCTTTGACCTCAACAATTTGCATATCGTGACCTTGACAGCCAATCAGAAGCGAGTATTTTGACCTCGTCTGACTGTATACATGTACTGACTTGGTTCTGGTTTTTTTCCATCACGGTTGTGCGCAGGTGTATGACGTCACTTCCGGTCTGCGTGAATCGGGCGTGACCTGGGACTATGGGATGCATGTACTGACTTGGTTCTGGGTATTTGCCATCACGGGGAGGTCACGTGATCAGTTCAAGGTCATATCCAGTATAGAGTGTGTATATTCATGGTGAAATATCTCAGAAGCTCTGATTTTCTAGATATTCCATGGAATTGTCACAAATTCTTCGAAATGCAGTGACGTCCGTCGTTACGCCTTAACAGACCGGAGAGAGAACAACAACAACAAGGATGACACATGAGAGAACAACAACAACAACAAGAAGTTTTTTTTCATATAGTTTATTTTCCCCAATGTTACACCATACCCACGCTGGGGGAGCCGTTGGGTATGTTTACAACTCAAGAAAACTCTTGTCCAATCAGAGGCCACCATTTGTATCTGTTATATTCCTTCTTGTCCGTTAGATGTATTTTCGGCTGCTCTTGTCTGTCGCCATTTCAGAAAGTTCCATCTTTGCTCGGTGTGACCTAAGTATCGTCGGGCAGGCCTGGATATTTTTCGGGCAGCATGTCCTGAAACAGTTGTTTGCGCGTTCTGATCGCATTTTCCAGGGCCTCGGTGGGTGGTAGTCCCATGGCCTCTTCCAAGTGACGCTTGGTCTTCATGATGGACCTGTGCGTGGGGTCGCCTTTCTTTTCAAGCGGTAGTAAGGTATACTGTTCATAGATCGCCATGGCTGTTTTCCCGATGCGAGGGCGCATTTGGGTGTACGCCTGTTGTAAATTATCCTCTCCGGCGTCCTCGATCGCTGCAGCGTAACTATTGATAGCTGCTGTCACAATACGATCCCAGAAGGTAGGTTCTGCCTCACTTTCCACGGACGTAGGCTGACTATCTGAGGTCAAGCTCTCTGTATCACTAGATAGACTCTCAGCAATCTCTGTTTCGGTATCAGTCGATACACTCTCAGCAGTCTCTTTATCAGCATCCGCCTCAACGGACTCCTCGGAGTCTTTAATCCCATATATTTTTCTGGTGTCGCATCATATCGTAATGTCTGGTGAACGTGCGTTCGCACTCAGAGCAAGTATAAGCCATGTTGACGGTTGAACGTCGACTGTGCGTGTTTTTGGAAATACGCTTGCTTTTATAGACAATAACGCCCATCAACGCTTAGCTTAACGCTTCAACGCCCTGGTGAATTAGCTCAGAAGCTCTGATTTTCATGGAATTGATACCGATTCATCGAGATGCAGTGACGCCCGTCAACGGCCGTCGCTACGCCTTAACGCCCGTCTCAACGCCTTAAAACACTTTCTTAACGCTTTAACGTCGTTTAATGATGCGTTCGAACAAATGTTTCTTTTGTGCTATTGCTCTGGCATACGCCGCTTTCCAGTTCATGCCCGAGGTTTTCAACATCGACGCTGTTCTTTCAATTTCCATATGGACTGGGTCCTTATCCAACAATTTCATATGGGTCACGAGGTCGGCATACCGCTGACGTAAAGCCCATCGTAGTCTGGGTGCCAATCTGTTACGGGCTAAAATTGCGGCTTCCTCGTTCGGATACCCTTTGCGTTGAAACTTGTTTTCTGTGGGCCTCAACGTCTTGCTCATCTCGGCGTTCATACCTTCTTTGAACAAATCCTTCCATAGCCTTGAGTTCACATTATGTTCATTCCCTCGTACAAGTTTGAGTTGGTCCTTCAGGGTTGGGTGATATTCCTGGACTGATGGTATGAAGGGGCCCCGCTGTATGGGGGTGGGATGCTGCTGCTGCTCTACCAGATGTGGACTCGGTGGATGGTGTCGGGGTATATGACGTTGCGGTGATCCCTCGCCGGGTAACAGGTGGGTCGTCAGCCGGCGATCTTCGGGGTATGGGCTTTTAAATCTACGAATAGGTAGCCGTACGGACGACTTGTTGACCCTTGGAACGGCTGCATGAAATGGTCGATGTTCTGAGGATAAATTCGACTACCAAACACACGGATTTGTGCTCTGTCAATGGGATTGGAGAACAACACAACGTATTGGCAGTTCAAGGCAATATCTCTGGACGCCTTCCCTTGAGGAAAGAGATTCTGGGTCAAATACATGACGGACAGATTCCTGTGATGGGATCCTTTAGTAAACAAGTCGGCAACGTGTGAATTGTCCTTGGCCGCACTCATCAGATCATCTAGCACTACCACGTTGGTCTGCTCCGGGTCAAAGTAATACGGTTCGTCTATGTCGTGTGGAATCCCCGGGACGAAACTCACATTCTGCAATCGCGTAGTTTCGTAGGCGGGCTGCCATTGGCTATAACACCAAACAACACGTGTCGGAGCTGGGGTTGCCACACCTTCCTCTAAGAACTTCATCACCCAGGACGTCTTTCCACATGCCGTAGGGCCGCTCACCGTCATCGTATATGGATGCTCTACTGCACTTGTTGGACCTATAGCGGGACTCGGCGGTGTCTCTTGGTTGTATTTGCCTTGAATGTGCCTGACCATACTATCGCGACGAAAGAAGGTTCTCTGACAGAACGTACACGTACACGACATGTTGATCTGTCGACCAATATATAAGGACTGATGAGGGACACTTGTTCATTCTTATATGTACAGACACCCCCACCACCACACACTACCACCACACACACACAAACACACACCACCACATTCCATCACCATCACCACCACCACCACCACCGGGCGTTGACGGGCGTCAACGGCCGGTGGTGGTGGTGGGAGCTCCCGTGTGGCAGAGCTCTTGAATCGGAGCTCTTGGAGCTCAAAGCGTGTGGAGCTCAGAGCTCGGAAGTGACATTTGGTGGCCCTCCTCAGTTTCGTAGTAATGGCCCCTCTCTAATTTCATAATACGATAGACTGCCCTTGTTCTGCTACATCATAATTCTTCTTGTCTTCTTAATAGCTTATATCTATAATGCCATCCTATTCAGCATTATCAACGCTGCAAACGAGTACGTGCAAATCGAGTGCTGGCTTCGTCTACACGCTGAT